>JAVTVY010031356.1:0-11878 GCA_036873755.1 Hanleya hanleyi
AAAAATTATATTCCCTACACACAATAAAACCATATCACATTTTCATATTTGCATTAATTTCCCAAATGAAATAATACTATTGATAACATTTAAAGGATATTAAACTGTTGGTAAATGAAAATATTTCCAATATATTTACAGCGCAGTCATTCCTTAACATTTGCATATATTTGCAGTATTTACCAAAATGGTTGCAAAAGTTCAGTTCTGCCATATATTTGCTGATCATATAAAATGGAATGGCATACCCGTATAACCATCAGTGAAAGGGATAAACTGAATATTTGCTCTCATCGAAATATGCATATATTTACCAGACGGTGAAATAACTTATAATGTTTCATTTGGTTTTCTTTACAGTCTAGATAAAATTAGATGAAATCTTAATATTTGCCGTGTATCAGAATTACCATTTCATGATGTCAAATCTTAATATTTGCCATATAAAAGAATTACCTTCTTATGACGTTAAAAAGCATAATGAACGAGTATGAGACGTACCTCTTGGGGGAAGCCGGTTGATGGAACTTCGACATTGCATTTTAGTGATAGATTAAATTTAAATAAATATTCATATATACAAATACTTTGTCATACCTCTCGAATGTATTCAAAGAGTTTTATTTGATTAAATTTAAGGCAGTCTTGCCATAATTGGTTATTTTACATTTCCTGCTGTATGGAATATAATTTGATACTAAATATTCCATACCTGTGACCATACTATTTTGGATATATGAAATATAGGATGCCTTATCTATAATATATATCCCGTGAATGTATTTGTCATCTTGGCCTCTCCAAGCTGCAATGTACGGGTCATACGCTATGAAATACAAACATCCGCACTAGAGGGCATCTATGTAAAGAAGTGCAAACAGTGGCCTCTCCCATTAATAAGCAATACATTTTCCCAGTACGTGAAATCCGCCTTTTTGTGTAGTGCATATGTATATTGTTAGCTAAGTCTGTCTTGATTTTCTGGATGTAAACTTCATATGCTGTCGTAGAAGAACGAAATCGGGAGAAAGAAATAAAAAAAAAAAAAAATACCGCGAGTGGAGATTTTCATAAAATCTCGCCGAGAAGGCCGCTCAGAAAATATAAAATACTTACGGAAAACCCCATCAAAATATATGATTCTTTGGTATATTTTAAGTATAAAAGCACAGTTTATCTTTCCATAGTGTTGATTACGATGAAATCATCGCAACAAACTTTATTTTCACATAATTCTGTCAACTTCCTCTGCGACAGTCGCCAGTTTTTACGTCGTCATTTTGTTATGGAAAATTTCCAGTACAACGTCTGGGCCAATGAACGACTTTGTCCAATCGCGAGACTCATTGCTTCCAGCTCTATGAAAGGGATATCCCTCTATCGTTTCCAAATCCGTCATCATCACGTGTTTTCATTGGCCATCCATCAAATTAATGACTATTTATAGAAAGAACAAGGATTCCCCTTGACAACGAGACCTAGATCTTTCGAAATGGCGGTCAGATAGCCGAACATGACCATGCTGAAGACAGCGAAAAGAAGCACGTTTTCGAGCGTTATTTCGCTGAAAATCATTGTTTTTGGCGATAATAAGGTGAAGTCAATGTAGCCTCTTACAGTAAAATGTATTTACAATGACAATTTTAAATATTTCGGCATAAAATAAAATAAAATAAACGTTGACCGAACTGTTATGAACCGGCTTCTACGAAAGGCAAATCTTGACACACACGTATGAATGATATTTTTGCTCATAAAACCCGGGTGTAATAGATCGTAAAAATGGGAACTTCTGCAGTGCACCATAAAGAATAATCCAGTAGCTGAACAGTTAAAAGGGAATTTTGGTAAATGAATTTGAGTGTTCTCCTTGAGACCCTCTTCAGCAATGTAACACAGCAATGCACAGCACAGTGGGTGAGCTTTCTGCTTTGCTGACCCAGTTTTGGGAGCCGGACCTGAATGGACTTCAAACAATGTAGGCTTTCATCATAACATGGAGCCTACTATGAACTGAGCTAGCTTGCACTGCAGGTTTTTAACAGGAAATAGGTACCTTGACTGATGAAATAAACTTAACATACTCAGAATAATATTGGCCATAAATTCCTTTCTTATTAATCCACAATATGGTAAAGAGTTAATTACCAACAGCTTGATCAAGTGTCGTATCCGAATCCTGTACGGTAACCAGCCCTCTTCTATAAAGAATTTTGAATGTGAATCATGATGAAAAAAAATTGTCTTGTGTAGTCAAACAAACATGACAGCAATTGTGAATCAAATGCCAAGGTGTAGCCAGAGATCTTTATTCACGAACCATATTCACTCTCTGCACTGTAGGTATGAAAAAGCCTCTCATGAATTAAAGGCACCCCAAAGCATAGTAGGAATGGCCTCAGCTTGTTATTTTTAACAAATATGGGTTATGAAGAAGTATGCATGGGTCAGAGAGTAAAGAAATAGTCAGTTTAACACCCTGGAGCCAGCAAAATTGTCATGGTGGCCCGCCCCAACTGAAATTCCAACCTGTCTTTCTCACGCATAAGATATAGTAACCAGAGCTTCAGATTACCCCTTGATATATTAAACGTTGTACCCAAATTAGGACTAAAAAAAAAAAAAAAAAAAAAAATATCTATATCTATTTTTTCTTGTATTGATAATCAAAGTTTAGTTATGTCATTTAAGCGTCATATTTTAGTAAAAGCTTACCTACTTTGCCAGAATCCATATTTTCACTAATTTGGGTGCGTTTCCCCTGCCCCAAAATTTTTTGCCACACTGAATAGAGGTTGTGCCCAAATTAGGGTAATTATTAGCGTCTAGTCCGTCACTCCTGATTCAGCTGTGATCCATTAAAGAATATCCGCGTCCATAATCCAAAGACCTATTCCATATAACAGTATTAGCACCAAATTCAAAAGGACAATCATAGTATACATAAACATAGGCTAGTTTCCTGCAAGAGAGAAGCGGTCAACAGTTTTCAATGATGCCGACAAGACATTATGATGTTCCAAAATTATAAAATCCGTATCGCTGATCAGTATTCTTAATCCATAATAATCGTTGTAAAGTCGTCATCTAGAGAATGATGTATCTCAGTCACGCTTTGATTGTGACTGTTCATATGAACACCATGATGATCTTGAAGTACATGGGTTCATACGGCCCCTAGACCCAGTTAAGCGGAATTAGACACAAGTTACGAAACGTAACGCCATAGATCTTGCACGCTACGCTCGTATTTTGCTATCAGCATGCGATATGTATCGGCAAATTTGAGAAACTTTGAGTGGAGGCGCTTGTTGGAATAGCCCTGTTTTATAAGTTTCTGCAACAATGTTTTGTGACGTTGATTAAAATCGTCACATTCAACACAGGATCTAGCAAATGCTACAAGGCGAGATATGTATACGCCATATGCAGGTCCCACTGGAATATTACTATCCAGAAAGGGATAGTTTACGATGTCAAAATTGTAATCATCTCTTTTGTCATAAATTCGATAAGGCCAAAATTAAAATATACTGGTAGAAGTGGTAGCGACCCAAAACTTAAAAAAAAAAATGTTTAAAAACACGAGAATCATGCATATGCTTATAAACGATTTTCCAATAGATGTCACTGTCCCCAAAATCCGGAGCTGTTTGAGTCCCATTTTTATATGCTAATCGAAGACAAGGCCTTGTGTATACGATTATGAGTTCTGTCCAACTATCCGTCTATCCATCCATTAACATTTGTTGTCCGTGCGATATCTGCAGTTCCAAGGTATGGATTGGTACCAAACTTTGGATATACATTACCGGTGGCAGGGCAAAGAGGAACCCTATTCATTTGCGGTCAAAGGTCAAGTGTCTTGTGTGCTGTTCTCAGCGTTTTAGAGAGTGGATGGAGGGTGTCTGGTCCCATGCTGCTTCAAAGATTTCTTCTTTGAAGTAGCAGGAACGCAACTTGGCTGGGAGGTGCTTAGTTTGTTCATCGCGATAAAACTGAAATATTAGTGAAAGCCACGTTAAATTCTATTCACTCACTCACACACTCAAGGGCAAGGTCATAGTCCCCCCAAACTAAATCTAGTTCTGACTATACTATGAGGTAGGACTATTCAGAGTTGTATAATAATAATAATAAATTCTTTATTTTTCGAGGGTTACAACAATCAATCAGAAGACTGTTCTCCCTTGAGGCCCTCTGGATAAACACAGAAGTAATATATTATCAAACATATAACTCACATGCACTCACACAAGCACACACATATTTCTATATATTTGTAGAACTACGGATACAAAACAGTAAAACAGGCATTTTGTGGCACAGTAAGCTAGCACGTTAGGCTCTGCTATTTACAAAATTATGTACATGTTTCTTGAAAGAATTTACAGACTCCGCTTTGCGTATATCGTGTGGAAGACTACGTCTCCCCTACATGTATATGGCATTTATGTCATGGAGTTGTCTCCCCTGTTTGATACATGTCTGAAACCGCTACATTCAGTTAAACAGTTGAGAAATAGAAAGCATGCATTTACTAATTTAACTGGGAAAGGGGTCATTTATGAACTTTATATCTGTTCATTAACTTGAGAACAAAGATTTACTTCATCACGTTCTTGACATTTTTCTTCATTCATGAAAAATGTTCCCACCTGAAAGGAATCTGTTTGAAGGAAAATTAATATTTTCTTGTATTTGACATTTGACAATACTTGACCATTTAGGCTTTGCCCAAAGACCGTGGTGAAGTTCAGATGTATGCTGATGATCACAGGCATGACAAATACCAATCATTTCTATGATCCCCAGACATCGATATATAAAAAAGCCTATAGGCTCTAGTTTATGAAGTACACTGTGACAAGACCATATGCATATAAATGATGAGTGAATGATGAATAGTAGTACTTGAATAAAGTTGTTGAGAAAAATGTTTTGGGCATGAATTGCTTTCCTGAAAGTTGCATGCCTCTCGGTATTTGTGCAGTATTGTATGTACATGTAAAAGAAATAAATAAAAAAAAAATAAAAAAAAATTCCTACCTACCCTCATTTAATTTCAAGATGCAACCAGAAACAAGAATATTATTTTTCTTTGATTGAGCTCGTTTCTGTACACATAGTGGCATCTATGATGTTGTGGTGGTATTATTAGGCACGAGGTCCGTAATACACTATGAGAGGACTACACCTGTGTGGGATCGTTCTATAAGCCCAGAGCAGGCACTGTGGGTATTTATAAGCTCTGTATGATATGATTAATTGGCACTAATTCAATCATATCTATATTTTTCAGAATTATCTCTGACTCGGATAAATCTGGAAAAGTCTCCCCGTCCGGTTGCTCCAAATGCCATCAATGGTCGGTTAAGGGTACCACTGGGCATGAGTGCTCGAAATGCTCGCAGTGCGTGGAAGGGAATAGGTGCGAGATGTACTCTGCCTGGCCTGAGGATGTCTTTCAGCGCTGGCTGTTAGTACGTTCCCAGTTCGGTGCGGCACTACCGGCCATGAACCCGGGTACTTCTGGTTCGGGTCTTCCTGTGGTCTCCCAACCCGTAGGAAGATTTATACCTGAATCGGAACTTGACACACATTTTGCGCAGCTGTACCGTGCTTTGGGCTTGTCCCAAGGCGCGACGGCTGGCGGCGAAACTGGCGCACCAGTGTTCGTGGTCCCCCCGCCTGGGGAGCGCCGCGTTGGGAAAGCCACCTGCTATTTCTTCGACCAAGAAACGCAGGTCGCGCAAGTCTAAGGGAGCGTGTCAAAAGTTTTGACGTTCAAACTAAAAGAATGCGTCAGAAAATGAACAGGTACTCGTTCTTTTCCTCCCAGCAAACGAACGTTCGACAGTCAGAAAATGAACACTACCCCGTCAGAAAAATGAACGTCAGAAAAAGAACATTCTTTTTCGAACGTTCAAATTGGCTATCAATTCGCTGAAGGGCTCACATTAGGGCTATTGTGTAGACTCTTATTAGAACGAAAAACAAAAACAGAACACTCAAAAAGGCAGCACTTTTAAGACTTAACTGTATTTATTTTGCACTAGCTTTCGTAGGTATATAACCCACTTCCTCTGAAGAAGTACTTTCGTTCTTTCAAAGCAATTATGGCAAAGATTTGACGTTTATCTACAGCAAATTCAATAAATGTATTTAATATAATAAAAGTGGATCTTTCGTGCATATTCTGGGGAATTATTTGCCGGGAATTATAGAACGAGCGACATATAGGAACTAACGCGCGTGTATTATTTTTTGGAAGAAAATGAGATGAACTACGGTATATAATATTAAACTTCGACAAAGAAATATCACCATACTGATTTGGTTTTATTAAAAGTCCGATGTGACCAAATATCGTGAAGAATGATACAATAATCGGGTGAACAAGTTGGTGAATTAAGCTCCTTAAAGTGTTCATAATTTGAAGAAATTTGATAGACGAATAAGGACTTCGTTATGATATCAAACCACACATTATTATATTACGTATTTGTATGACATTTATATAACAAATTTGATAGATGGCATTTGACGGATGTTGATCGAGAATGTTAACCTATTTGTCAACCGTATATGCTAAACCCCTAGCTGTCCCCTATTGTCCTGTCTGACCTGCTCTGTATTGATCGTCTGTGAGGCACGTGGACCGTATGCACAGGAGGCCCAGAAAGGGGGAGAACTCAAAGTCGGTTGCTGTTCCCGGGTATATCAAGTTGTAAGGTGTGTGCTTCATTGCATCAGATTTCTTCACCACTACTAATTCTTTTCGTATGGGAAAATAGTTATAGTCTCCAGGTCCAGATGGCTTTTTATGCACATCAAATGACCACCCGGGATTTTCCTGGCAGGCCGTAACTGACACTGTCAACAGTTGAAACCTCGGCATAATATTGTCGTTTCAATTTAATTTATTACACATCTTGCGGTGTGCTAAATGCTATTCGTTATATTTATTATTTGATGTAAAAAATGAGCCATTTCGGAAAGCCCCTTGAACAGATATACATATAACGTTGATTTTATTATCGTATTTTGATCAATAAAGCTCTGAAGAATCACATGATCGATAAGAAATCTTTAATAAAGCTCTGAAGAATCACATGATCGATAAGAAATCTGGACTATACAGTCTACATTTCTCAACATTATTTGTTTGTGCATTAAAACATGAAGATCACAGACATATCTAATAGCATGTTCGAGAAAAATGCCGTATTTTTATTATTATCATCATTAAAGTCCACCTTATATGAAACAAACTTGAAATGATTGAGGTTTTCACATCGCACGGCGTAATAGTATAACCCCTCAGAGCCCCTCAATTTCCAACTGAAACCTCAAGCCTTGACAGGCTCTCCTTTGATATTTAAATTGTTAATGGCTACATTGTTTTGAGTCCTGACTCCTCTCATCAGTGTAACAATCTGTGTTCACATTACCTGGAGGTGTGGGATATTTTTGCAAATGAAGTGTTTAGTTTATTTTTAGCATGTCCAGCTGTGAAGTTCCTTTACAGCATATTTGTTTTAATAGTCTTGCCACGCTTCACAGCTTGTCCTTCAGAGAAAACTGCATGAAATGGAAGAATCCAAAGTCAAGATAGGGGTGTGCGGGATGGCTAGGTGACCAGCAGAGGGAATTACACTGCAGCACTCCCTGTTAAATCAAGATAGAAGGGTCCTATACTATAGGCTACAGAGGGAATCTGGACTGCATGAATTTTAGAGTGAAACAGGAGAGTCCACGTAAGAAAAAGGGAATGCAGAGATTTAGCCCAGGTCTGCAAGATGAAGTATCCTTGTCACTCAGTCATACAACAGAAGCAGTAACTTGTTTTTTCCAATTGCCATGTGCAACTTTATTGAATCACGAGAAATCAGTCCAGAGTTCAACTTATTTCATTGCATATTTCCCAAATCAGAGCATTTGTTTTCCTGAAATGAATCATCACATTTGGCTTGTTTATCCAAACAAGTGGGAATTGTTATTGTAGGATGATTGTCGATCAAAATGGCATATTTTAAAAAATGATCACAAACAGGCCATTCTTGGTAGTCCTTAAATGTTACGGAACAGAATTAAAAATATATATTTTACCAAATTTTACAAAATTAAAAAATGTTCTAAAAAGATTTTCATAAGACATAATAAATTGTAAATTGGCAAACAACATTATGTGTGTCAATTTTTAGATGTGTGCGCTTTTTTGAAGATGACATCAATCTTTATTTTCAAGCTTTTTCAGAACAAACAAACATGATCTTCTCTTCCTTTGGCCCAGCTCCTGTAATCATATACATGAGAATCTTTTGGGTTGGGTGATGCCCATCATCGCGAGCCAGTGATCATTCGATAGGTTACAAACCCTCTGCGATGATTTAGGCATAACCTGGACTTGGGCAGATTGGTTATGCCTTGTAAACGACGTCACGTGCAGCATGCAAGTTTCACCCAGACTAGAAATGACACTTATTCATATGCAAATGAGATCGTGTGTAACAACATAGAACTGACTGCCTGGGGAATACTTTGCGCCTTCTGAAGCCCAGATTCAGCTCTGTGTGGG
This sequence comes from Hanleya hanleyi, assembly GCA_036873755.1. Taxonomy (NCBI): domain Eukaryota; kingdom Metazoa; phylum Mollusca; class Polyplacophora; order Lepidopleurida; family Hanleyidae; genus Hanleya; species Hanleya hanleyi. The sequence goes on from JAVTVY010031356.1 coordinate 8,582, forward strand.
GATGTGCCATTCACCAACAAGATGCAATTGTAGGGGTTTCAAAATAACGTTGCAGTATTACGGGGTTTTGTGTTAATTAATGTGTGGCCCCTGTTCGTCTCGTATATAATTTTTACAACACCCTCATTCAAACTTGTTCTATCTTAGCTTTGAAGGCTTTTAACGGAAGAAAAGGTGTAGCATTGTGATCGTTTCACGAGCGCTGAATTGAAGGGTCGACAACAGCATTTTTATCGAACCGGCCGGTATCAATGGTGGATTTTGGATAGCCAGCAAAAACGACTTGTAACAAAAAAAAGAAGCCAACACACATATTTTCTTATAGGAACAAAGAACAATTAACAGTTCTCTATTTTACAACATTCAATGATTTCAGATAATTCAAGATAATATCTCCAGGTGGCGACAAAACACTGAAGCCGTGACGGGGACAAGTAGGCCCCTAACAGAGAAACAATTCTATCATTGTCCTTCCATATATCATCCGTTTATTAAACAAAATCGCAGACATCGGACACATCACGCTAGGTTTTACAGAATGCACTGAATACATGTATATAAACAATGCAAAGCACATGGCAAGTTACAATAAATTCTATAACAGAGGAAGGCCGCGCTGCGGGAAAGTAGATTTGACCGGGCGCATTTTATAATAGTAACATCGCAAGGCAGGTTTCTGTATGTTATTCATTTCTGCTGGCGAAAATGAACATGCGAAAGCGAACGTGCAAAAATGAACGTCAGAGTGCATTCAAAAATGAACGTTCTAGTGTTCATTTTCTGACGCGGCTCTGTAAAATGAACGACCTGACGCATGCGGAAATGGACGACACCCTGTTAAAAAATGAACACGTTCGCGTCAAAACTTTTGACACGCTCCCTAAGGTGCGAGCCAAGACTTCGCGTGACACGTCTGAGACTCTTGTTGTCCATTTCGAACCGTCATGTGCTCCTACGACTCTAGTCGATAGTGAGACACCGTCCGGCCCTTCTCGGGGTCTGACGGGAGACGGTACGGATAGGGACACAACTGCACTCGACGGGATGGCTAAGTCCACCAGCCCAGCCGAGATTGAGGTCGATCAATCTACGGCCAACACGGATCCACAGGTCCGTGTTGTGGCGTCATATGGTGGCCGTGATTGCTCCGATGCCAGGTTGCTAGCCCGTCCTCGCAATCGTGCCTCCGTTCAACTGGGAACATCCGGCCTGGGCCATGACGGTTACCAGTTGGACGGAGGACATATCCAATCCTCCTGGTCACGCCCCACAGGTGACCTAGGATCTTCATCCAGCTCCGTCATCGGCTCTCTTGATGACCGGTTGCTAGAGGATTCGGATATGGAGGTCGGTTCAACGTCCGGACAGGACTGCGTCCCTCACGTTGACTATAACCAGGAGCAAGTGGTTGCCGTCGATGATACCATCGATGCGGCTGTTCTGCGAGCTGCCGCTCAACAGAAGATGCGGGGAGGCCCACAGCTCCTTACGCTCGGCCATATGTCCTCTTGGACTAGGTCGCTAGCGTATGCTGCCTAAGTGTGCCGTTGCTCTCTGAACACTAAGCAGCAAGAACCTGCAAAGCAATCGCTAACGGGACAGCCACCGGCTCGCAGGCCTGAGCTGCCCTCGTTAGGGCTAGATCCATTCGTGGATCAGGCTTTCGAAGCGCTACCGGTGAGGCCGCAGCGAAAGGGTAAGCGTTCCTTGCGTACGGCACCACCGGGGTTCACTGAGTCCCTCGGTCCGAAGTCAAGCGGATGGAAGCGGCTTCGAAGGTTGGACGGCAGTCCGCCTTCTTCATGACTGGTAGACAACATCGGGAGGATATACAACCAAACGATATGTTGCGCCGGTCAGTTGAGGAAGAGCTGAAGGCGGCAGAGTGTTCGGCCCGGGCCGGGCTACGAACCTTTAGCCACCTACTGCACATGACACACGCATTACACGTCGCTGCCCTGCAGCGTACGGCTGACGATGTGGTATCCCGGTTGCACTCCATGGAAGCGGATGCGATCCCGAAACCCGTGGTGCTTCCGACTGGCGATGGAGAACCGCTATCAGTTCCTCAAGCACCCCCAGAGTTCTACCACTGTATGCAGCTGGCTACTGCAATGGGGTTGGATCTTCTTGCTGGGGTGGTGGCCAGAGTGCAGACTGGTGACCCCGTTACCTGGAGACCCCTGTCAGATTTCTATCATACGGGACGAGGTAGCTTCCCTCCTGGCCAAAGCGGCTGTAGTAGAGGTGAAGGTCCAGCAGCGGATCTGGAGTTTTACACCAGGATGTTTTTGGTGTCCAAGAAAACCGGGGGATGCCGACCGGCCCTCAATCTGCGGCCCCTCAACCGTTACATTCGCATCGAGAGATTCAAGATGGAAACTCTTTGATCTGTACGGGCCGGTCTACAGGTCAGCATGTGGGCCGCATCAATAGATTTGAAAGACGAGTACTTTCACGTATCGATTCACTCGGACTACAAAAAGTTTTACTGTTCGGAATTACATCTGCCCCTCGAGTTTTCACACAGGTAGTGGATGCCTTATCGGTCGTCCTATGGAGGTGTAGTGTGGATTGGTTGGTCAAGGGACCGTCGGAAACGGCAGTCACATATGTGGTCAAGTTGACAGTGTTCCATGCGCTTCTCAGCAGCTGGATGGTCAACATACCCAAGTCTGAGCTGACCCCGTCACAGTTGTTCATACACCTGGGGGTTCAGTTCGATCTCCGAATCGGTCGGATCCGGCCTTCGCCGGCTGCCCTAGATCTGCTGGAGGAGAAGCTTGCGGTGTTCTTCACCTGCCGAGCTCTCCCGGCGAGAGAGTTCTTGTGACTTCTGGGTCGACTGGTCAGTCTGGGAGAAGTGGTCAACTACGGTCCACTTTGACGCAGACCCATACAAATGTACCTTATGTCCTTCTGGAAACAGAGCACAGGTCATTTGAATCCACCAATCCCGATGGAAACAAATCGATTATCAGCCCTCGGCTGCTGGCGGAACCGGGTCAACCTCCTCTCGGGGACCTGTTGCATCCGCCGGAATCAAATCTAGTCCTATATACGGACGCCTCCATGGATGGCTGGGGAGCGCATCTGGACAAGAACCTGGCACAAGGAATGTGGACCGCACAGGAAAAGACTTGGTACATCAATCTCTTGGAGATCAGTTATCAGTTATCCTAGCATTGAAACGGTTTTTCTCCCGCTCTTGCGGGAGAAAGTTGTTCTGATAAGATCGGACAGCTCAACAGTGGTCGCGTACATAAACAAGCAGGGAGGGACCAGATCCCCCCAGCC
>JAVTVY010031357.1:0-12815 GCA_036873755.1 Hanleya hanleyi
CGACCTCGTGGACTCGGCAAGCGACAACCCGTTCCCACAGACAAGCACTGTAAATCTCCCTGGATGTTTGGGCCCACACCGCTTCCATCGTCCCCTCTACCGAAGTGGGCCATAGATTTAATCTTCCACTCTTGAATTTTGCATGCGTCCCACGGACTGATCGACCAGCCAATCCTGAATCCTACATCATATGCCCATCTTACAGCTATTAACTGAACTGTAATAATCAATGTACTTTTAATCAACTTATTCCGGTATATCGGAAATTCACTTCTGGCACCAGCTTATCCTGATTATTTGGTGTCCTTTATCGGAAATTCACTTCTGGCACCAGCTTATCCTGATTATTTGGTGTCCTTTTGCACATCTCCATGTGAGCACATACATTCTATGTTTTTTTGATACAATAAATTGAAATTGATCACCCGGAAGAGTAACTGAAACTAACAGAAAGGTGTGAAGCAAACATTTTTTTATGGGAGGGTGTCCAAGAGGGAGAGTGAAAGAATTAAGGTTTAACGTCGCGCGTTCAGCAATGGGGTGTCCAAAAGAAATAAACTGGGCTTGTTATAGTGAGTTATAGTTATTGTTTTAACATCAAATAGCTTCCTTTGGAATTGAAACTTTGTTTTCATTTGAGAGGACTTATCCACAGGTATGGATTAGCTCCCGTTTTAACATCAAATCGCTAACAATAATTGACAAACACATAATGTAAATAAGCCGGCCTGCCACGGTATAACAATCTGTCCGTCTCGTAAGAAATGAACAATAATGAACCATACAATGCCAATAAACACATATAAAAATAAAGGCGTAAATAACTACATAGTATGCTCCTACAATAACAAATTATCTGTAGATTTTAAATGAATAATATATTATAGTGACATCCACAATAATTCATATGCATTAATCATACAATCAATAAGCCAGCCTAGTTTCCTTTTTGCTATTATTTAGATTGTTGCAAGGTTTTTAGCATGGAAGTGTAAATTTACGATCCTGTGCATTATAATAATTGATTTATGCCTAAAAAAATTGCCAGATAAAAGCAGAAATGTATAAATATTATTGTAAGATCCACAGATAGTTGTAATTTCGTGTATAAAGCATGTAATCAGTGTATTTAAACCGGCCTGCCACAGCCTGCCACGGCCTGCCACAGGCTTGAAACAGGCCTGACATCAGGACGACCCATTTTGACCCCAGATTCGCTTGTGTATGGCTCAAATCTATATGACTCGATAGCTTCTCCTTCTCCTTCAGTTTCATGATCGCTTACTGCCTCTACATTCTATTCAGTTTCAAGACCTGTATAATCTCCAAAGTCACAGTCTCCAAAGTGGTTAACGCTGAAATCGGAATCTGAGTCAGAGCTTGTACCGCTGTCTGTGTTATCCGCCATGTTTGACTCTGGCCGCTTCACTGTGTGACGTCACAGGGTAATCGCCGGGCGGATTTACTGGGGGTAAAAATCAGGCACTTTGGAGCCGTATTTCAGGATATTGCATTATCGCTAAAATTTTGGAAAAAATTCTAAAAAATAAAGCAGGCCACAGGGAACTGTTTTTTATTGGTTTTAGCCTTTCAAAAATTGTGATAACATTCCCCTTTAATGGTCAAAACTAATTAATCATCAATATCCCCAATTTAAAAATGTCCATTCTTGTACAGTGTGAAGCAAACTGTACCATCATTTAGTAAAACTTTGTCTATTGCATCAAATAGCAAATTATTTTTAGCATTCATATTTGTAGTATGCAATATTACTACTCTTAATTATTACATCAGCTTGACTTTCAGCTGAGGCTCCTTGTCTGATTTACATATTGTAGCTGTGCTTGTTTCTACCTATCAATAGTTTTTGAACAGAGCAAAGAAACATTGAGAACAATGGTTAACTCAAACAACTGTGAACACACTGCTGTGTTTGTATTTTAGATAAGATGGAGGTGTTAGTGAAGTACCTACAGGGGGAGGTATTGAAGGGATCAGACTGCCCTCATCTCTCTCTCTACCTGCTCTGGTTTGATATTCCACGGCCTGAGGAATTGAGAAAAATCATTGTCACAGGTATACTGCATGTATTTCTGTCAAGCCAACTGACAGAGCTTGATGGACTTGCCACTTGTCTCTCTGTGTTCAATTTCTGTTGGTCCTTTCCAGTTCAGTCATGTAGTGGGATTTCTCCGGGTGTCTTGGCTGACCATCAGGTCCTCGAGCCTTATCCACTATCTCATACATGCAGCATGATCCTACCTCATAATGCCATATATTCAAAAAGCTTGTATCTATACACCTACCACCAGTACAGGGTGGCAAGGCTCTCAGCCCCAACCTCGAGCATCTCCCCCCACTCCTTGACTTATATTCTGAAAGCTAAGGATGCAGTCACTACCCACAAGCCTGCGTCCCCTATTCCCTCCTTGAGATATAAACTAAGTATCGTCCCACCTCATAGCACATATATTCTGAAAGCTTACATCATAAAACACTGCCAGGATGCCATTATTATCTTGAACCCCACCCCTGTACCACCAAATCCTTGTTGCACAGAAATATGTAATGTCTCTTCCCTGCAGAACTGCAGAAACTGCAACATACAATAACTTGGCAGTATATTGATAAAATATTTCTCATTCCTCACTTACTGGAAATAATTAAGACGTGGCTAATATTACCTGTGTATTGATGGGTGTCATGTACTATTTCTTTTATATTTCAGGAACCCCAACATTGCCATTGTTGTGCAGTAAACTGCCTCAGTTACCAGTGGTAACAGTGCTCAAGATTCTCGCAGCTTGGCAAGCTGCCAGGTGACATGACCTTGACTTTTCTGACACAACTAGCTGATGAAAACACGGATAGTAGGATGAAATACTTTGAAGGAATGTTGATACAAAAATTATTAACGTATTTCAGTGCTAGGGGATACAAATTTAACCAGTAGCTTAAGGTTTGGATAGGTGTTATCCTGTGGATAATTTCAGGCCAAGCTGGGTTCATGGCCATGTTCATGGATTGATGTAATCTGAAGATCAGGGGTTTTCGCGGTCAACCATGGCATGAGTACTGTTAGTGAAACCTGACCCTTGATTGAACAGACACTTTAACCTGAACAAGCACATTTTGTTACAAAATCCTGGGTCCAGTCATTCCTTAGACATATAAACCTGTGGTTCCTTGCTTGGCCCCTCAGCATTCAGAGGATAGATCAAGGACATCGCTGGCCATTTGTCTGGGAAAATGTTACTCCGTGAAGTATCTTATCTGCCTATGAAATACATGATGCCTCGGTGAGGCTGCACAACAAAAATATAGCATTGGGAATGGGACCTCTCTGTCACATGTAGGCAATCCATCATGACATGACTGATAAAGTGTTGAAAATGACATTCAGTTATATTCACTGACTCTTGTTACAAAAGCTATGTACAGTACCATTGTCCTGAGAAATTGAGTCCTATGTCAATGAGAAGTAGTCTAATTTGATAGTGCAATTAAATATGTTAAGCCAACAAATACGATGTTAGATACCAAGAACTTCTATGATATGGACAATTTCTGTAATGCTGATGTAAATTCCATATTTTGAATAATCCATGAACCAGGAATCTATATCGTTGTAAGATTATAGTTATATAAGAATTGTCAGCTTGGATAGGCTCTCTATACTAAACTGTGTGGGCGATGGAGATCATGTTTGTATTACAAGGTAAATGAGGCTCTGAATGTTTTTGCTAAATGTATGAAGATAATTATTGTACAATGTGTAAATTATTATTGGATAGTGTTGATATCCATCATCTGTTCTTACATCATACATCAATATAAATCTCATGAATATATTCTACATCGTCAGTTATTCTTTAAGATATGGCGATATTATCAGCTGGTTCAAAAAAAATGTACAAAATGAATTGTGTTGTATATTGAATTGATTTGCCATTCTCTGTTAATAAATAGATCAATATGTCAATGAAGTATCCACATTGATGTTGTTATAATAACCTTTATCTCCACCCTCTGCAAACATTCTTCTGTACAATTGTACCTGATTATATATTGAACAACAACAGGAAGCTAGGACAGAATAAATACATTCATTAATGATGGAGGGGAAATTAGCAGAAAATTAGGATTTGTATTCTCAAATGAGCTTGAATTGTTTAACCCAACTGCATAATATGCCAAAAAAGTCATAACAGTCTTGCACTGACTGCTGTATTTTGTCAACACGTGTACTGTGACCGAGTTTTTTAAGGAGTATGACAAGGTACACTCCATTGACAGTTGTTCAGTGCTGTCTTTCACTTTTGACATACACTATTAAGAGCAGTGCCGAGTTGTGACTTTGAAGTTATGGATGCTATGAATGCAAATTTGAGCATAATCCTGCTCTGTTCGTCTGTCATGTTGTTTTCAATGTAAGAATGTCACAAGAGAAAATCTTACTGTTCTATAGCTTCCTGGTGTGTCGCATTTGGTGGGAAAACAAATAATGTGGTCCTTGATGCAGCACCACATAAAGGTAGAAAAGCTAGTGCCCACGAAGTCTTAACATATCTGCGCTTTCTCCATTACTGATAATATCAGTCACGTGACCTGTAATGCCATAGAGATGTCTCTTGGCCTGCTTGATGTGGATTGACTACATGCACTGTTTTCTGTTTTCACCAATGTCATCCAACCCACACCATATGCATACTCTTTCCGTATTTACTATGGAGTATTATATTTTAGATTGTGCAGTTAAAGCAATGATCACCATTGGGTCATGATTCGTCAGAAACATTTAGTATTTATATGATTGTTTAAAATTTTCTACTTCGATCCTATAAAACAGAAGACCAGAAAATATTTGTTGAAGCTACACTCCCATGCAGATCTGAAAGAATATTTAGGAGGAGAACAGGTTAGGAAAAACCTCTATCTAAAAATGGAGGTAAAAAAGGTCATTTTTGCTTGATAACTTTTGACTTATTCATCATAACGCTACAAAATCTTCAGGCGACTTACTTTAAATATTGTTACATGCTGGAACAGTGGTTTTCCAATGAAAGTGTGCATAGTCTAATTGTTATTTATAAACAACACAGAAACACCGGTATAGATTAATAAATATATTTATTTGGCCAACAAATGGGTCAGACTAAGCTGCCAGTTGGTGTCGATTGGCTTTCGCCTGATTGGCATAAGCCATGTTGGCTTACGCCCGAGTGGCTTTCGCCCGAGTGGCTTTCGCCCGAGTGGCTCACCATGTGAATGGATGTGCCCGAGTGGCTTTCGCCCGAGTGGCTCACCATGTGAATGGATGTGCCCGAGTGGCTTTCGCCCGATTGGCATAAACCATGTTGGCTTACGCCCGATTGGCGTAAGCCATGTTGGCTTGCGCCCGATTGGCTTACGCCAGTGAATGGCTCACCATGTGAATGGGTGTGCCCGATTGGCTTTCGCCCGTGAATGCTCACCAAGTGAATGGGTGTGCCCGAATGGCTTTCGCCCGAATGGCATGTGAATGGGTGTGCTCGAATGGCTTTCGCCCATATGGCATGTGAATGGGTGTGCTCGAATGGTTTTCGCCCGAATAGCATGTGAATGAGTGTGCCCGAGTGGCTTTCGCCTGAATGGCATGTGAATGGGTGTGCCCTAATGGCTTTCGCCCGAATGGCTTATACCTGTGAATTGCTCACCGTGAATGACTGGCCAAGTGAAATGAATTGCTCATTGTGAATGGCTGACCATGTGAATGGCTGCCGTGAATGCTGTGTGAATGGCTGTCGTGTGAATGGATAGAGTGTGAATGCAGATAGTTGCTGCGTGAATGTATATCCCTGCGAATGGTAGATCATATACTGAGTTAACATACTTTATACAGAGATATGAAAGTGTGTGAACCAACCTAAGCATTACATACCAATTACTTAATGAGCTTGCTCCCTATATGATATTACTATGCACTCGATAGCCTTATGAAACATCTTTGGGGACATATAGTTATGCCCAGTTATGCCAGTTGCCCACTCATCCTGCCTCAAGCAATGTTAACTCTTTATGATTGTCACGATTGAGTACAAATAATAGACATATAATACTTGACCTTTGTACATAATCTTATTAGAAGAGTAAGAAGCATCCTGTGATAAATTTTTCTCATGCGCTAAAGCTATTTCTAATTGAAAACTTCCAATTGTCAAGGTATCCTTTGAGGCCTAAGAATTAATGGGTGGGAGAGGTGGGCCGTCCTGCATGCTGCCATCGATTCCACCGACACGTGACCAGATATTAATATTCATACTACAGGTTTCACGTTCGTAATAATACATGTGACAGGGCCTACTGAGCTGGACAGGCTCAGATGTGTCTGTGAGTTTACAAATGAGTCCTAACATTTTAGGACCCCAATTTATAAACAACACAGAAACACCGGTATAGATTAATAAATATATTTATTTGGCCAACAAATGGGTCAGACTAAGCTGCCAGTTGGTGTCGATTGGCTTTCGCCTGATTGGCATAAGCCATGTTGGCTTACGCCCGAGTGGCTTTCGCCCGAGTGGCTTTCGCCCGAGTGGCTCACCATGTGAATGGATGTGCCCGAGTGGCTTTCGCCCGAGTGGCTCACCATGTGAATGGATGTGCCCGAGTGGCTTTCGCCCGATTGGCATAAACCATGTTGGCTTACGCCCGATTGGCGTAAGCCATGTTGGCTTACGCCCGATTGGCGTAAGCCATGTTGGCTTACGCCCGATTGGCTTACGCCAGTGAATAGCTCACCATGTGAATGGGTGTGCCCGATTGGCTTTCGCCCGTGAATGCTCACCAAGTGAATGGGTGTGCCCGAATGGCTTTCGCCCGAATGGCATGTGAATGGGTGTGCTCGAATGGCTTTCGCCCATATGGCATGTGAATGGGTGTGCTCGAATGGCTTTCGCCCGAATAGCATGTGAATGAGTGTGCCCGAGTGGCTTTCGCCTGAATGGCATGTGAATGGGTGTGCCCTAATGGCTTTCGCCCGAATGGCTTATACCTGTGAATTGCTCACCGTGAATGACTGGCCAAGTGAAATGAATTGCTCATTGCGAATGGCTGACCATGTGAATGGCTGCCGTGAATGCTGTGTGAATGGCTGTCGTGTGAATGGATAGAGTGTGAATGCAGATAGTTGCTGCGTGAATGTATATCCCTGCGAATGGTAGATCATATACTGAGTTAACATACTTTATACAGAGATATGAAAGTGTGTGAACCAACATAAGCATTACATACCAATTACTTAATGAGCTTGCTCCCTATATGATATTACTATGCACTCGATAGCCTTATGAAACATCTTTGGGGACATATAGTTATGCCCAAAAAATGAGACTAGATATGACAATATCTAGTTGAGGTGCCCCAAAGAGGAAATAAAAAATAGGGGTATTTCAGTTGACAAGGTATTCCACAACAAAGTTACTGGAACTGCCACATGGGTGACCTTGTAGCTGAAATGTTTGAGTTGTTGTGCAAGAATATAGTTCACAGTCGCAAGTATTAGTGTGAACACAAATAGCACTTGTTGTGGAGACAGACGGTATCAATATGATTTAGTATGCATTACCCCTTGTGCTACACAGTCAGTGGTGTTAACTCTGGGAAATAGTCAAAGATAAAATCACATTTATACCGTTAACACATACTACGCTTATTAGATGTAGGCTAAAAAACACACTATTGCAAAAATGAGCAAAGAAAAAACATACTGCCTGGTGACATGGTTATACAGCTCAAAGCTAATATCGTTGATCAAGGGAGCATTAAAGGTTACCAAATGGATATGGCGCATAATTATATAAGGATCAATAAAATGTCTAAACGGCAAGTCTAGGTTCATAACTAATCACCGTCGAAATATAGGGGTGAAGCACACAAAACACTCGTCTACGATATGTACAGGATTGCGATACTACTCTATCTGCTACACTGCCGTGTACTCGTAGGAATGTTCATTGATCGAAACTCGCAGGCAACGTTAACAACGAACACCTTTACACTTCTAGGGATAAAATTCAGGACTCTACGAAATAATCCGTATGCTATACATGAATGTGACGATGGAAATAATCATTGATTAGAATTATATCTAACAAAATATTGCACAGGCATGACAGGTCATAATGAGCGTCATCACCTGAGTATCCATAAGAGAATGATCCTTCGATGCAGGGCTCCGGTTATAAAATAAATGGGACGGAGTACAATTGCTATCTGTTTGTGACATAGTTGTGAGTAAATACATTAATGTGCATATACATCGCTAATATTAACCAGAGTAAAGCACGGTTCAATGGTATCCTTGTAAAGGAGTTAATGCAAGGCTATGGACAATTACTCATGCGATCCAAATCAAACAATACTGCTTATGGTCGGACAATGACATCAGATACATGGCCGCATAGGCCTGTGTACATGAAAATTAGAAGCATACAATCGGTTAATCGGTGTTTTTAAAACAAATAGCTGGGATACAACTAGTGGCTGCTTCCAAATGAAATGCATTACCCCTTGTGCTACACAGTGGTGCTAACTCTATGGGAAATAGTTAAAGATAAAATCACATTTATACAGTTAACACATACTACGCTCATTAGATGTAGGTTAAAAAACAGACAATAGTGCAAGAAATGAGCAAAGAAAAAACTATACTGCCTGGTGACATGGTTATAAAGCTCAAACTAATATCGTTGATCAAGGGAGCATTAAAGGTGACCAAATGGATATGGCGCACAACTGTTTAAATGGCAAGTCTTGGTTCATAACTAATCACCTTCGAAATACGATATGTACAGGATTTGCGAAACTAGTCGATCTGCTACACTACCGTGTACTCGTAGGAATGTTCATTGATCAAAACTCGCAGGCAACGTTACCAAAGAACACCTTTACACTTCTAGGGATGAAGCACCACTCCTTTCACTCTCCGATAAAATTCAGGACTCTACGAAATAATCCGTATGCTACACATGAATGTGACGATGGAACTAATCATTGATTAGAATTATATCTAACAAAATATTGCACAGGCATGACAGGTCATAATGAGCGTCATCACCTGAGTATCCATAAGAGAATGATCCTTCGATGCAGGGCTCCGGTTATGAAATAAATGGGACGGAGTACAATTGCTATCTGTTTGTGACATAGTTGGGAGTAAATACATTAATGTGCATATACATCGCTAAAATTAACCAGAGTAAAGCACGGTTCAATGGTATCCTTGTAAAGTAGTTAATGCAAGGCTATGGACAATTACTCATGCGATCCAAATCAAACAATACTGCTTATGGTCGGACATGACATCAGATACAATGGCCGCATAGGCCTGTGTACATGAAAATTAGAAGCATACAATCGGTTAATCGGTGTTTTTTAAAACAAATAGCTGGGATACAACTAGTGGCTGCTTCCAAATGAAATGCATTACCCCTTGTGCTACACAGTGGTGTTAACTCTATGGATAATAGTCAAAGATAAAATCACATTTATACATTTAACACATGTATACTACGCTCATTAGATGTAGGTTAAAAAACAGACAATAGTGCAAGGAATGAGCAAAGAAAAACTATACTGCCTGGTGACATGGTTATAAAGCTCAAACTAATATCGTTGATCAAGGGAGCATTAAAGGTGACCAAATGGATATGGCGCACAACTATATAAGGATCAATAAACTGTCTAAACGGCAAGTCGTGGTTCCTAACTAATCACCGTCGAAATATAGGGGTGAAGCACAAAAAATGCTCGTCTACGATATGTATAGGCTTTGCGAAACTAGTCGATCTGCTACACTACCGTGTACTCATAGAAATGTTCATTGATCGAAATTACTCCACATATCGTCATCACCTGAGTATCCATATTGAGGAATGATCCTTCGATGCAGGGCTCCGGTATAAAATAAATGGGACAGAGTACAATTGCTATCTGATTTGTGACGTCCCATATAGTTGTGAGTAAATACATTAATGTACATGTACATCGTTAATATTAACCAGAGCAAAGCGCGGTTCAATGGTATCCTTGTAAAGGAGTTAAAGCACGGCTATGGACAATTACTCATGCGATGCAAATCGAACAATACTGCTTATGGTCGGACATGACATCAGATACATGGCCGAATAGGCCTCTGTACATGAAAATAAGGAGCATACAATCGGTTGATCAGTGGCTTAAAACAAATAGCATTGATCATGTTTTGAAGAGGCCAGTAATCACACAGAATCACAGTAAATCCCACGTATACAACAGGTAAATATCCCAGGTAAACAGCCAAGGTAAATATCCAGGTAAAGACGTAGGTAATCCGAGGTAATCCAATGTAGAAGTTTAACTTTTTTCCAAGACACAAAGAACAACGACTCCTCCACTACGAGTTGCAATGGGAAGAAGGAAGTGACGTGGTCGGTCACGTGGGATCTGGGTGCTCGCGCATGGGCATTGGGGCAGTACAGGGACTATTTTTATTCTGTGGTAATATATTACAATTAGGCAATCGCGTAAGAACACGATAGCAAAAAGTATGTGAAGGTAAGTTTAACAGCGCAAGAAATACGAAGTTTTGTATGATAACATTTTCAGCTCAATAGCCTCTATTGGCTCGAAAGGTGGCTTCCCTAATTGCCGAAGTACTAAGGCTAAGTCCCACTTAGGTAATTTCGGAACAGCCGACTGACCAGTTATCTTGTATGACTTGATTAGTGCAGATAAGTTTGGATCAGTCGAGGGATTAATCCCAGTACCCAGTAGAATAGGTTGAGCAATAGCCGCTCTATAACCTTCTACCGTAGCGGGCACCAGGCCCCTATCCCTGAACAAGTGCAATAGGAACTCTGCTACTTCCGGGATAGTGGCGCAGGATGGATTAATATCCCTCTCTCCACACCAAAGATCGAAGATTGCCCACTTTGAGTTGTATACAGCGGAAGAGGACGGTCGAATTGATTGTGCCATTCGGCGCTCAACCTCCGCTGAAAATCCCGCCTGAGCAAAGTGCTTCTTGAGCACTTGCACACGTGGTAGTGGAACAGTCCTGGTTGGCTGTGAAATATCGACGTTCCGGGCTGGCGCAATAGATTGTGCCATACCGGAAGCTGTCGTGGTACATCTACCAGAAGATCCAGTAGATCCGGGAACCACGGCCTTGCTGGCCACCACGGAACAATCAGGTAAACGACACGTGTGCTCGTGGATCTTCTGGAGTACCTTCGCTAGGATAGCTGGGGGAGGGAACGCATATGCTACCATCCTTGACCAGTCCTGCGACGGATCCGGGACCGGCGACATGAACAGGGGCAGTAGATTGTTGCGCCGAGTGGCGAACATAATAAATTTACATGTAATTTTTACATTTTTAAACTGAAACTTACCTTACTGACATATGCGTTCGTGTGCAAACACGGATTAACAAGTGAAGAAATTAAAACAATAGCACAGTTCATTTCCCGCCTAATCACCCACGCCAGCACTCAATCACAATAGATCTCCACTTCTTACGCGTAAATGTAAAGATCCCAAGCGGGGAGGTCGGGTGGGACCATTACTCTGTCAGCAAGGTAAGTTTCAGTTTAAAAATGTAAAAATTACATGTAAATTTATTATATTTTTTACACAGTGAAACTGACCTTACTGACATATGCGAGAATCCCAAAGCAGGACGGAGGGAAGTCAAAGTGACAGCGACTAATGGCGTGAGGATTAGACGGAAGTCAGCAAGAGACTTCATGCTGGCCATAAAACTTAAATAAGAATAGGCTTCCATAAAGACTCAATAGTGACAGGGTCATATAACGGTATCGTAGACACTGTCCCTATAGTAAGCCCAGACCTCCCAGGCTCATCGGCGCTGACATAATGGAAGTTATATACACGTGCCCCCCCCTTTTTTTAAAGAAAGTTTTTTATGAGGAAACGTGTTCTTACCATTAAAAACCGATAAAAACACACAGGCCTCTAGTGTCTGTGTGCTGACCCGACCCCGGTGATCTGCTGCGCTGTCACCAGTGGTCCCAAGGAAAATAGGTCGTCCTTGATAAGTGTCATGTCTCTCAAGTAGTATGATGCGAAGGTTGTGTGAGATCTCCAAAAACAAGCCCTCATAATATCAGTTACCGACCTGTTGGTCCACAAGGGCCAGGACGCCCCAAGCGCCCTGATCTCATGTGCAGAGACATCACACAACGCAGCCTGCATCGATGACACTCCATCGTAGGCTAACCTAATAGTTTTGGAGAGCCAAGAAGAGATAGTGTTTTTAGATATCTCTTGTTGGCTCCGGGGACAAATGGTATAAATAATCGCCTTCGCCCAGCACGTAGTACTTTAGTGCGACTAATATATACAGTAAGGGCACGAACCGGACACATAAGGTTGTCCGATTCTAACCCTGAGGAAAGGAAATCAGCTAAAGCTGGAACCCTAAATTCTCTACAAGAAGTGTCGTACAGAGATTGGTTCTTGGCTACAAATTCAGGAATGGTAGTAAGTACCACACAAGTCCATCGAGAATCATGCCTAATTTCCCTAGCATCCAAAGCGTGTAGTTCTGACACGCGAGCCGCTGAAGCCAAGGCTAACAAAAAAACTGTTTTGTAGGATAGGAATTTCAGATCGGCTGTAGTTATGGGTTCGAACGGAGGTTCTGATAAACTCCGTAGAACTAATGCTAAATCCCATTTAGGAAGTTTTTGGTACAGAGACAAGCCTGTCAATCCTAAACGATCTAACCAGAGCTGTTAGATTAGGATCAGAGGCAGGATTAACGCCAGTAG
>JAVTVY010031358.1:0-118249 GCA_036873755.1 Hanleya hanleyi
AGATATACCGATTCCCATCGTTGTGTTTGGCAAAGGCGCTCATATCGACCAAATTCGCTTGCCACTGGGCATCTATTCCTCCCACGATCACCCGGTTCCGAAGAAAATGGCGACGGACAGCTCGATGTAAGGTATAGGTGTCTTGTTTTCTTAACCAATCTCGGACTTGGGTACGTTGTATCCCCTGGGGTTTGGCCGCTCGATAGAGAGCCGACAATGCACTATAGGCCGCCGGACTGTCGGGACTGTAGCATAAGTTATCCAACACCTTCTCCCAGC
Organism: Hanleya hanleyi; assembly: GCA_036873755.1. Taxonomy (NCBI): domain Eukaryota; kingdom Metazoa; phylum Mollusca; class Polyplacophora; order Lepidopleurida; family Hanleyidae; genus Hanleya; species Hanleya hanleyi. The sequence goes on from JAVTVY010031358.1 coordinate 280, forward strand.
GCTTCATGGTGACACAATGATGATGGACCCGGAGAGTATGGTTTATTTATAACAAGTTTCTATCACCGTTGTGTTGGTTGACTCAGTTCAGCCGGGTAATCAATGGCCTCGTCGTCGTCGTCGGGTTCATGACTAGACAGTTGTTCATGGGGTTCAGCCAGCGCGTCTTCCATAGCACGAGCCCACGCCAATTGGTCTGGTGATCGTTCGTCCGGTGTAAACAGCTGGTCTACAATAGGCACTATTTTCTCCAAGGCTGACCACAGAGAGGGAGTTAGGATGAAACTTCGCTTAGGATCTTGGTAGCGACCCAGGCGTGGGAAGAGAGCGGTACGGTATACGTAGATGGCATTGTCCATGTGGATGAGGTGTCCGTCCAACTCACCGCTCAACACCCGTTTAAATTTAGTCCAGCCATCACGCTGTAGTGTCACCGTATTCGATAAAGTCTCAGCGGGCGCCCAGCAAATAGCTCCACCGTCTTCCACCAGGGTGACTTTATCTTGATAGACATATAACCCCACCGGGTAAGGTGTAAGAGGCAGGATGGCTCGTAGTGACATGCTTGCTCTAAATGTCGAACGGTGAATGACACACTCTGTCTGACCCTGGTATTTATAGTGTCAATACCACAGCGCCAGGGTCAATAGGGCACAGACTAGTATGAGGCCAACCAGCCGGTGCTGGTTCCGGCGTGAGCGCTCGTGGTCCATAGCCCGAGCATCAAGGATGGCTGTCATAGTCCAGTAGTGGTGAGTGATGGCACGCCTCTCCATCGAGTGCACTCTGTGGAGGACCGCTTCTGTGAACTCGTTCAGGATCTGGCGTCGTCCCTCGTTGTCGTCGCCATCTGCAAACATGGACCGGACCACTGCTCGGTAACCCGTGAATGAATTCACCACGGTGGCATACTGTAAAATGCGAGTCGCATGGGGCTGGGTCTCCGCCATGGCTCTGCAACCGTAGAAATGAAGGTGTGGGATCCAGAGGGACGTGTTTTATAGACCAGATGTAGCTATACGGGTGTAGTCCGTGATACGCAGTATTCTGATGGGTTATGTGGCTCCTATAGAGATAGTACTTCATCGACCATGGGGATTACTTTTTCCCAGGCTGTCCATAGATCAGGGTGCAGAGTAAAACCACCTTGCTTGAGACAGAGGAGTCGAGCAAAATAGGGACCGCGGAAAATGTAGACGTCGTCACACAGGTGAATGCTATCACCGTCGAGGTCACCCAATAACACCCGTTTCAAGGTAGTCCAGCCTTCCGGGGATAAAGAGACACGCGCTGGTTCAGACGTACACCAACACCTACTGTCGTCATCGATGAGCTCCACACGTTTGGAATACAACAATAGGGTGCAGTCCGGTGTAAGAGTGCGGGTGTCGCTCACACGCTCGTCTTCAGGCAAGACTTCAACCGGAGGAACTGCTGGGTGACAGGGAAAATGTTCTCCACGTCTCATGCGGGTAGGCAAGCAGGCTGGCTGGTCAGGTGAGGTCAGGTGAATCAGGCAGGTAGGCAGGCAGGCAGGCAGGCAGGCAGGCAGGCAGGTCAGGTCAGTCAGAGTGCTACGCAGGGTAGTGCAATGAATACACCCCACCCCTAAAAATCGCCTCCTTTTATACGTTTTTCTACAATCCGCCATCTTAAACCATTTTGATACCTCACTCGACCCCACCGATAGGATGATCTCTCATTTTCGTGACGAAAAATGTGACGTTGGTCACCATTTCCACCAACCATTGGGTATTGGGGCGTTGCAACCGAGCCCATTCCAATGGATCCAACGTAGTCAATTGGTCGATGAGTGGCTCCAGAGAAATCGCATCCGTGATGGTGAACGGCTGATCAAACACATAGGTATTATTACTGGGATAGAAATACCGCAGTTGGTCCGTCTTTTTGTGCCGTAAGATATACCCGAATGTCATATTCAACTTGAACGCTGTCACCTGATCTTTGAAAATGTTCTCGGCATAGGTAGACAGATACGTGAGGTCCTGCAGTCGGTAGTTATACAAGTCCAATAGACAACGGTCACGGTGAAAACAATGGCGTATGGTAGCCCAGTGACGTTGATAAATGTCCCTGACACGCTCATCTTCAGGCAAGACTTCAACCGGCGGTACTGCTGGGTCCCAGGGAAAATCTTCTCCACGTCTCATGCTTTTCGTCTCATACAAGAGGATAGGCAAGCAGGCAGGCAGGCAGGCAGACAGGTCAGGTAAGTCAGATTGAATGCACCCCTACCCTAAAAATCGACTCCTTTTACACGTTTTTCTACAGTCCGCCCCTAGCTCCAAAAAGGCTATTTTCATACCCTTCGGCCACCGCGCATGCGCACAATGCCGATAGTTCAATCCCACACCCAGCCCATTAGATGCCCCCTCACCTAAGCTTCACTTTGATACCTCACTCGACCCCATCGGACCATTTTATCTAAGGACTACTTTTTCTGCGCGGAAGCTTTTTCCCGAGACCGAATCACCGCCAGACATGACTGCATCACCGCGGATGAATACATTCTTGCACTCACTCACACCACCCACACATAGGCCGCCATCTTGTCCCACCACCCACAGCCGCCATTTTGTCCCACCACCCACACGACACAAAAAACAGGCCGCCATTTTGTCCCACCACCCACACGACACAAAAAACAGGCCGCCATTTTGTCCCACCACCCACAGCCGCCATTTTGTCCCATCACCCACAGCCGCCATTTTGTCCCACCACCCACAGCCGCCATTTTGTCCCACCACCCACACGACACAAAAAACAGGCCGCCATTTTGTCCCACCACCCACAGCCGTCATTTTGTCCCACCACCCACACAGCCGCCATTTTGTCCCACCACCCACACAGCCGCCATTTTGTCCCACCACCCACAGCCGCCATTTTGTCCCACCACCCACAGCCGCCATTTTGTCCCACCACCCACAGCCGCCATTTTGTCCCACCACCCACAGCCGCCATTTTGTCCCACCACCCACAGCCGCCATTTTGTCCCACCACCCACAGCCGCCATTTGTCCACCACCCACAGCCGCCATTTTGTCCCACACCCACAGCCGCCATTTTGTCCCCACCACAGCCGCCATTTTGTCCACCACCCACACACACACACACACACGCATGCGCAAACTCACAGCCGCCATTTTGTCCCACCACCCACAGCCGCCATTTTGTCCCACCACCCACAGCCGCCATCTTGTCCCACCACCCACACAGCCGCCATTTTGTCCCACCACCCACAGCCGCCATTTTGTCCCACCACCCACAGCCGCCATTTTGTCCCACCACCCACACGCCGCCATCTTGTCCCACCACCCACAGCCGCCATTTTGTCCCACCACCCACAGCCGCCATTTTGTCCCACCACCCACAGCCGCCATTTTGTCCCACCACCCACACACACACACACGCATGCGCACACCACCCATTGTGACGTCACCCAAGGTTCTGCGCATGCGCACTGACGCGCTGTTAACTCAATTTGCTTGCTGTATACTACTACGGCTGTATTTTAGTCGCCAGAGGTCATCAGTTTTCCCCACCTCTCACATGTCTCACCAATTAATGGATTTTACTTATTCAATCACCAAATATCCACATTTAATATTTCGAACAATTTATTACAGAATCTCATATTGAGCTGCATGGATTAACACTAGCAGCTCACTGCAGACAGTATACCCAACAAATCTATATCCCTGTTTTGTGGATCTAAAAATCGATTCCCGAGATTCTAGTAAAGATACCGAAGACAGAGTTGAACAATAACAAAACTTAGGAGTGTAGATACAAGAACTGAAGTTGGAAATGTGCTTTGAATGATTATATACTATATGTGCATATACGGTGCAGTTAGAATTAGGAATAATTTTATCTGTGACCGAGAGGTCGAAGGCGCTTCGCTGGTGACCGCTAGCCTCACGCCGCTGAACCGGCACGGGTTCGAGCCCTGCTGGTACATGTGTGAAAGTTTGCCAGTTCTCTCCGGGTACTCCGGCTTCCTCCCTCAAGTAAAATGACTGTCCTGAGTGAAATAACCTTGAGTGTGACATTAAGTCAACCCCCCCGCCCTTCCAGGTCATGAAGATAAAGGTCAAATTCATGTGAAGTAGAATAGGCCCGATCATGTTAAAATATAGGAAAAATATACCTGTTCCTGATTAGACCCTCAGTATTACACACATTGTCGCACTTTGTAGCTAAACCGCTATCACCAAAATTTTATGTGTACGGTATTCACAGTTGCCTGGCCTGTGGGGTATTGCATGGTCTATGTCTACGTATAAAATAAATTATGACAATCAATAAATATATATATTTTTTCAAATCTATTTTTTTAAATATGTTTCCTAAGTGTGTTTTTCTTTCATTCTTTTCTACCATACCCTGACCTCTATGACATACAAAATATAGAGACATTCTAAGGCATTTATGACATCTGTTTGAAGGCAAAGGGAATGACTTTAAATGAGCCAAAGATGAAAGAGAAAAACTTTAAAAAAAAATTGATTTAAAAAAATATATATATAATTAATATATATATATATTTTACTTTTCCTAATTTATACGTAGACATAAACCATCCAATATTCCACAGGCCAGGCAACTGTGACGGTATTGGGCGTCCTGGAAATCTTATGATATCGTGCTCTGGATGGGTGGATGATCGCATGGATATACATCGCACCGCTCTAATTATTAAATGGGAGTGTCAAATAAAACAACAGTGTTTGTGCTTGTACTCATTTGACAAATACATGGTATACTTTAGAAAATCACACGGTGTAAAACTAACAGACGGGAGTAACCGAGAGAGGAAGAATGTGACTGTACAACAGGTTTAATTCCGCCGGAAAATGTAGGGGTTGTGGGCTGTTGAGATAAGGGTGGGATCCGTTGTCAAGTTTGATGAGGAAGTATATAAAAAAGACGCCTTGAATCTGCCAACTAGGAATTGTAATTCATTAACAGCAAGATGAGTGGAATGAACGGAAAAAGAACACTTGTAGACGTATTACACAGAACTGTGGTTTGTGCAATCATTATTACACACTGGAGGTCTGCTGGGGCGACCGAAGTAAAATTCGACTTGCAGAATTATCTGGATAACACGGACTTAGCTTTAATGCCAAGATCAAACGCTGTTGGGAGCTTCAGTGTTCCTATGAAAGTTGATCAATACGTCGAGATATGGTTCTGTCTTCCCGTTGAAGCGATTGTGACCGTTGCGGACATAGTGTATTCTAATGACGGTCAAAGTGACAGTGTACACACGTTTATAGACGATCAGATCGTTGGGTCATTCCGGAGCAAGGAACATTCGGATTGGGGCCACAAATGGAACGAGTTTATCTCAACAGGACGTGTTGGGGAGCCAAGGCCACTTTTTCCTGGATTCCACAAGATCCGAATAAGTGTAAACGAAACAGATGAGCACGGCGTCGAGTTGGACACAACTCGGCTAAACGCGGAAATTCCATTCGCAGAATTCGACGACGAAGAGTTTTTACGGTGTGAAAAATGCGTGGAACAAGTCGAAGACGATGACAGCCAGAACCTGGAAAAGAGAAATACCAAAGCAGTGCTTATTCTTCGAAACCTAGGCCTGTTCACTTCAGAAGATGGTGGGAGTAGTATCGCTATAGATATGATTCCTCGCCCGATGGTCCCATTCCGGGCTGTGGCCGCCAGCCCCTGTAACACTGTCGGATCAAGTCGAGACTCTGGCAGTACTACAAAGGGTCCCGGTATAATCAGAACTATTCAGATGTGGCAAACTGGGGAGAAAGATCAGAGTTCTGACGAATTTTACAACAGTGCTCCACCTGGCGATTCCGACCCAGACGTGTTCACTTTTGGTGATATTGCACATGACAGAACATTTCTCGGAGCATTTAATACATCGACAGTTGACAAGTTTTGGGTTGGTTTCCTCGGACAAAGGTTCGGTGTTCTAAAGGATGAAGATGGCGTCTCGTTTATCGAAATTTCATTGGTTGCATCACAACTTTCGGTGAATCTTTCTATCCAATCAGTTTCTATGTCCGGTGATTTATCTCCCCTTTCATTCAAATCTTTCATATTTGATTCGCCGACCCAAAGATGGGAATTTCCTGTGTCGACATGGTCCACTAATCCTCTAACTGGAAACTTGGTAGAAATTGTCGTGACTTCAGCCGAACCAACAACTGTTCGAGTCGATTTTATGCGAATGTACGTCGAAACTGAAAAGGAAATAAATGTAAATCCCGTGGGGCGAAATACACAGGAGTTCGTCATAGACGTTAGATCGGATGTTCCTATTACGAAAGGACCCACCATGGCTGTTACTGGTATCAATAATCAAATTATGGAGGGCGTTGATTTGATTAAAATTAGTGTTCGAGCAAACGGAGGCATGGCTCTAGTACCAATATTTCAACTTCAACCAAATGGAGGTATAACCATCACATCGCCTTTAATCGGCGAATTCCCACCAGTTGACCAAAGATTTCTCTTGAAACTGGCGCCTCATTTATCAGGGATTAAAATGGTTAGCTTGGACCCAACGGACTTGACACTTAATTGCACATTTCACGACGATAGCGTTGTACGCCTACGCATTGACGCAACGTCAGATACAGCCACTTTTACGGTTCTGGGAGTGGATCTGACGAGTGGTATAGGCGAAAATCCTTTCATGAGATTCGAAACACCATGGACCACAGACGTTGACAACGGCGCCGTTACGATCGTAACGAACGAACGAAATGTCAATCAACTTCTGACGGGTTGGGACTCATTGGAGGCGCCCGCTGTTGACTTTGTGAACAGGTGTGATTCTGGTGAACGAATTACCAGACCTGACTGGAAAATCGAACTCTTAGGATAAACACTGATGTATCTTCCATCTACCAGAAGGCTGCTTCATTGATTTAAATTTTTGAAGGCAGTTTGGCGAATTCCATTGGCTTGTTGAAAAATCGTTGGGATATCTAACCAATTACAGAATATGCAGATACCTGATGTAGCCTATTTAATTTACTCTCAGTGGACGACGACGACGGTGTACGCCAGGATATACGGATGATACGCCCTAAGTGTAGGGATGATAACACAAGAGACGCTGGTAGACGTTAGCATACAGTCTAGATTATTATGAATGTGAAAATATTATACAATTTGAAGTAGAAAGTGAACCGCATGGAGTACAATAGGTATATTCGACACATTGGTGCCTGGTGCAATGTAAAATTGTTTGATATAAGAGGGCTCATTCACAATATTAAACCATTTGGAAGAAAGTATTCAAATGCAACAATGCTCGTTAGACAACCGCTCCGATCTGTTAGGCAAAGTGTTGGATATCTCCATGGATTGCCAAATATAGGAAGTCAAATTGCAAGACTTGTAAATCGATAACTTTTTATTATTAGGGATGCAATCTTGTCACCTAAACATGTATATTTTCACAATCATAACAAATTCTATATACTATATACGTCGACCAGCATCGCTGGCGTTTTCATCCGTGCACAGGGTTATTATCTATTTCCTAGCGTAAACGTTTTGTCAATGGACTTGTATTTCCCACATAAAATTTATGTTTTAAGAATCCGCCAGTGTAGCTTTGTTATAACAGATTGTTTGTGTGATCATTAGAACTTTAGATTTTTTAATAAAAACACATTTAAAGTAATTATCGGTACACTAGACCTCACCTTCAACAAAAATTTTATTTGAATTTAGTTCACAGCAAAATATTATGGGCTGATATAATCCCCTGTTTGCAATAATATCAATGATATCAAGTTTTAATATCAAAATTAATGATCATATCAATTCGCTATAAGCCAAGGGCCCATAGTTAACGAGATTTTTTTTTTGTAACGAAGAAGTATATTTTCGCAATAAAGACAAACAGGACATCCTTAGATTTCTCGAATGTCACTGAATCGAAATTTTTACTAACAAAAATTACTTAAAAGTGAGATCTTGTGTACGACACATTTACGAATGTTTTGGAACATATTTTTATTAAAATGTTCATCAATTGTGAATGATTACCTAGGATATATGTGTGTGAAGATCTACTTGCTGTGATTTGTTACTTTTAACATGAACACAGGTCGATGTCTTGGTTTCAATGGAAAGACAATCCTTAATAGTGACGTTTACGGTCACAGCAGTTCTACTTTTGAGGATTAAAATGTTCGTACAACAAAAAAGATTTACGAACGCCTATCAGGCTTGTCGGGATTTCATCTGATTGAAATGGATGCATGGGAAAACTATTTAGGTATCGGTTTGGGATCGGTTGTCGAATGGATATTTGAAAAGTTTCAAAATCACCAATTTGCAGGGTGGGTGAGAATACGTCTGTCTTAGTTGTTCTACGTTTAATATGTCCGAGTAGGATGGTGACCCAATTGCGAATGAATGGGACAATTTATAGCCTTGAAATATCACGTGAACAAGCATGACCGGCAATTCATTACAAACCAGTCATGTGATCAAACAAGGATCGGCGAATCTATACATATTCTACTTCATCAAACATGGCGGTCGCATACTTGATTGTGATTAATAGAGTCTTTGATCCTGAACATATTTTCCTCCTAAATTTGCCCTTTGTTCGCTCCTCATCCGACCTTCGTCCTCCGCTTTTGGCCTTCGTCCTCCTCAATTCACCCTGATCATGATGACATCACTGATCTATTTTCACACTACTCTCTAAAAAAAGTTGAGTGAAATTTCACTCAAGTAAGAGTGGAAATTCATCCCACTCAATACTTGAGTGAGATTTTCACTCAACTTGAGTTACTTTTTACTCAACTTGAGTTAAATGCACTCAACTTGAGTGACATTCACTCAAGCATAAGAGTGGAAATTCATCCCACTCAAGTTGAGTGAACTTGAGTGGTTTTAACTCAACTTGAGTGAAATGTAACTCAAGTTTGAGTAAACAGGTACATTTCACTCAAACTTGAGTGGAACAGTTCACTCAAGTTTTTTTAGAGAGTACTGATTTCCCGGAGAATCTAGCATAAACAAAAAATGCGAAAAACCTGACCGAAAAATGCATTCTTGGAATATGATATTACTGTGACATCATCATAGCAGCCATCTCGGAACTTTTTTTTTTAGTTTTCTTTTTTCAACAAAAAACTGTATCGTTTTCAATATTATTTCTTGCTGATTTCAACACAAATTCTGTTATTTTCAAAGCAATTCTGATCTGGAGCTAAAATGGCTTCAACATATTTTTTTTTTTTGTTGCAATACACTAAAATCTCACAGGTCAGATAGCGTTCAACGCTGGCGTTCCCATTGGCATGGCGCACACCAATACATCAGTTCCACTCTCCAGTGATCGTCGAACTCTGGATTCGCCAGTCGAAGGGTCAATGTAGAGAAGTGACCATCACGATTCACCTAATTGTGCTTATATATAGCGCGAAGCAGCAGCGGGCGGGAAGAGCATATTAGTCCTACTTTCATTCTATTTATTTCTCTCGTCAGTAAATTGTACAAGCACCCGATGCTAATCTGTAGAAGAACGTAGATTGCCAGAACAAACTGAATATTGAATGTGTTTCTCTCGCTCTTCAGACACACAAGGACAATCTGATGGGAACTTCACTAATGGGACAGCAAATGAAAACCGCAATTTCCGCTGTAATCTCATATTCAACAAACAATTTAATCTTGCATGCTGCTTTAGTTTTTAATGATAAACTAATCACGCATTTTCAGTTCCTAAAATCGGAATCTAGTTGATACCATTCCATTTTAAATATTTATATTTAAATAGACCTAGAATTATAAAAGGAATGGTATTTATTTGATGAAAGTACTCCAAATGATTGGCTAGATAATCTCATATAGTAATGAGAACGTTTCCCAGTATGTCCGGCAAACTGAAAACAAACAGCCATCGAGTAAGAAACGAACGCATCGATTTGAAGGCAATGATTTTCTAACACTCTTAATGCAATCATATCTGGCTCGTAAGTCGTCAGAGAGATCTCGATACAAAAGAAAATGACCAATATGTTGATAAAGTCCAGGAGACACACGAATAGTGCTCCCGAAGACCCACACGTTTGTGAAGGCAGGTAAATAACCTCGTTTATTACATTTAGAGATATTTTACAGGGTTCATAACTTGACAAATAACAAATGGTCGTATCTTGAAACATGAAGATCTGAAATCATATCTAGATGTGATTCAGCTATATTTGAAATTCTTGGGGTGGTTTGGTCTATTTGTTACCGAAGTCTTCAAGACGTTGTCAAGCTCGGACGTGACGCCGATAACTTTCGATCCGTATACACTCCGCAAGACTACACAATGTTTACACGCGACTACCTGCGTACTTCTTACTGCCTGACATACGAGCGCGAATTAGCACCATGAAATTATTAAAAAAGCTTATTTCTTCGGGATTAAAAGTATGTGAATATATTGGCTGTGAGATCGACGGGTATGAATTTTAATGAATGTCTTTACATAAAATAACGATTCCTCGGTTTCTCGAATTTTTGCCTGTGGATTGTTCTTTTTTTTCTTTTTCTTTTTTATTCCGTCTTCCGTCAGAGCCAACAAACTTTTGACTCAATTTAGTTTCACTGTATGCAACTCTGTCAACCTGCCTTAATTTCAATTATGTCATAAATAGCACCCGTGAACAAATAAAACCAAACAATAATCTGTTAAGCCAACGTAAAATTTCCTACATTCGAAGTCCACTTTAATCCAAGCGGACGAATTATCATGATTGTTGGACTCCTGTACTGCTGCTCGCTCTTCCTCCCGCTTCTCCTCTTGTACTCCTCCTGTTCCTATTGTCCTACTCATGCTCTTGTCCTTGTTCATCTTACTCCTCTCCCTGCTCCTCCACCTGTTCCTCCTCCTACTCCTCCTCCTACTACTACCCCTCTTCCTTTGTCCATTTTCGTCTCGCTTCTGCTCCTCCTGCTGAACCTGATCATGATCATATGACGCCGAACGCTTAATTTTACACAATTCACGGGGAGTAACCCTAAACCATTGCGGTTGGCTGTGTAATGAGGTGGCTTAGTAAAATGATTGTGCACTTCCGGACAAAACCATCAAGGATCCCACTTTCTGAAAAAAAAAGCTCGGCTAAGAAAACGGACGTGTTTGAAGAGGCCGTAAATGACGCCATTATGAAGTCATATTACAAATTTACATATAAAAGCTCCGTAAATCTGGAAAACGTTTTTCTCAAATACACACCAGTAATTTTTTTAATATAAAAAATCATGGTTATATGTTGTAAATTGAAAGTAAATGACAGTAAATTGAGGCTGGGGTGAGATCAGGAATTAATAAATCATCACAGAAATTTAAAAATGTCAATAGAAAATAGAATATTCCTTGGTGCTCTAGTCCGGCGAAATTTCATAAAATCTTCAAGCAACCCAACTCATTCAATTGTAAATTCAGGAAGTACAGTGTGTTCATTTCCAGATGTTTAAATTTTTTTTTAATTTCACTATTTAGTCATCGCATTAACTTGCTGGGGGTCATCATACTCGCTATGAAGATATGGCAGTGTGTTTCATTGAATAAACTTTTTTATTGCTTGAAGCTCATTAAATCAAACTTTCTCTGATAAAACTTTCCCCATTTTGCTCTGTAATACTAAACACACATACACTGTAAAAAAGGGTGCTGTAATTTTACAGCAAAAAGTGCTGGCAAAAAGGGTACCAGCGCTTTTCACTGTATTTTTACAGGATGCCCCGATCTGTACATCTGTATTTCTACAGCATATGTTGTAATTTTACAACAGTGGTAGTATTGCATAATTACAACAAAAATACCGTTAAATCAACAGAAATAACTGTACAAATCCATGGTCAGCAGAAAGTCCATTGGCCTATAGCATTTAAAGAAGTCAAGTTCCCTGGTGTCTCTCTTTCAAGAGAGTAGAGAAGAAAATTCCCAGAACGTAATGGTGCTTTTGAATAAATTTATTTGAAAGAAACATAATATAGCAACAGTACAGATTTTACATATAACAGTGTAGATGTAGAACAAACACGTAAAACTCAATGTTAACAGTTGTGGTGTATATGAAATTATATTAAAATAAAATTAATAACACGCTACATATATTGTAAGGGCAGTACCTGACAACAGAAAACAAGTTATTGTGGACTGGTATTGTAAAGAATAAATAAATAATTAAATATATCAAATAGAACGCGTCACAAATATTTGTGGAAGAAAGAAAGCCTATAAAGTAGTCATGAAATAAAGGAGGTGACAATTATATAACGGAAATTAGCATACGAAATAAACAAAGTATAGATAGCAGTAACATGTGATGAACAAAGTTGCATAAAAATTAGCATAAAAAGGAAACAAAGTAGCCATGAAATGAAATGTGATTACAAACATTGTTTCGAAAAGTTGCACAAGAAGTAACCAAAAGTTGTCAGGTGATGAACAAAGTTAAAATATTACATATCGACATCGACAACATTGAATATTTAGACAGTTCAGGAAAAAGTTTAAAAAAAAAAGACAAAATTAGTCAAATAAAAACTCTACGCGGTCATCGACGACTTTACAAAACGATGGAGAAGAGCACCAAAATTCTGCAAAATATTTAGAAGAAAAACGCTCGAAATCTGCTAAAATACGTACACGCAAGCGAGCCAAGAGGCGAACAATTAAAGTAGCAGGGTTGACTGGCTTGTTTTCAAATTTAGTTTCGTTTCGAACAAACCAGATTACTAGACGGGCTTCAAAAATTAACAGCAAAGCAAGTTGAAACTGGGAATATTTGGGAAATTTTGGAAGGATTCCGAAACGGATGACCGAATTGTCCAGATTTAAGCGTACGCCAGAGAAGTCAAAAATCCAACCGACTACCAAATTCCACAAGGGCAAAACATTGTGACAAAATACCAACAGGTAGTCGGCAGTTTCAATTTGATTGCAAAAAGTACATTTGATAATATTAGTCACATGACGACTATATAGAACGTGATTTGTGGGAAGAATATCGTGACTGAGTTTCCAAGCCACATCGCGTGAACTGCATGGATCAATACATGAACTCAAAATATTTTTCCACACTACTGGGAAGTCAATAGCCGGGAAAATATTAACTATACGAGGGGGCTTCATAACGTCTTGCAAAAGTAGTAAGTAAAACATTTTCACTGAGCGCGGCTGGAACCAATCAAAATTAGGATATAGCTTAGAGAACTGTCTGAAAGATTCTAATAGGGTAACATAAAATGGAGGAATATGTTCTGAATGCGGAAGTAAATTAGAAGCGAACTCCGGTTTTAATGCACGTACGTGAAGACGTATCCAATATTTTGCGAAATATGTCCATTTAGCATTATGGTTATTTAGAAATTGCCATAGATGATACAGACGGAGTGCCTGCAGTTTGGATTTCAAATGAACGATAGATAATCCTCCATTTCGATAATTATTATATACGAAAACACGGGCAAGTGGTTCGAAAATACGGGTTTTCCATAAAAAACTGAACATTTCTTTTTGAAATTTCTTCATTTTATTTTCAGGAAGGTCCAAAATATTTAAGACGTAAATTAATTTACTAACAGCTAAGGTCTTCAACACAACACTTTTACCGAAAAGAGATAGGCCGTTGAGTTTCCATATATTTAAGCATGTGACGAATTTATCAAAAAGTTTGTCCCAATTTTTCGAATGAACCTCGCCGCCAAATACAATAGTATACCTAAGATTTTCGCGCCGTCATCTACCCAAGAAATACCAGAACGTAATGGTTCGGTTAAATATATATTTATATTCAGCACCACCGATAATATAAGAGCAAACGCATTTCTTTCTATCATCCTACACATCAGCTTTGTAAAACGGTGCAATATTAGAGGCTAAGTTGGTCTTTGAACATGTACATTAACTCCAACGACCACCCCCGAGGATTGAACCTTGGCAGGCAAACTAATTATTCCTCCTTGCACATTTTAGATAAATTGTACTTGACGTTTTCTGTGTATTATAGATGAAAAGATCTGGAAAGGTATACGAAATACACCTAATAATCTTACTGTAATTTTACACCCGGATAATGTTACAATACAGCGTTGTTGCCCTTTACTCCAATTAATACTGTAGTTCATCCAGAAGATGCAAACTTACAATGGTTGTCTGTATTGCTACAGCTATGAACTGTAAAATAGCAGTTGAAACTGATGCTTTTATTTAACAGTAAATTCCACATTTTACAATACTTTCTACTGTAACTTTACAAACATTTTTAACAGTGTAGCACTCGCTGAATGTGTAGTAAAAACTGAGAGTCGCCATGCTGTCTTAGAATATAGTAGCGGTATAAAATAAAATTGAGCCTTTTGAGCCATAGGCCTATGTTCAGGAGGGGGTGAAGATGGGGAAATAGGGTGGGGAGGGGGTGGAGAATATTCGTGAAGTTTCTTCTGTAAAGCATACAATTTTGCGTAATGTTGAAAGTCAATAAGCATGAACTTTGGGGTACCACATGCACAACCTTGTAAGCACGTTGCGCTCTCCAGCTGTTCAATATAAAATGCCAACTACTTCGTAATGCCTACCTCACTATTGAACCGCCAGTAATACGATGGGGTTTTTTTTGTCTGGACACTTTTGTTGGAAAATTCAGTCTGTTTTGAAAAATTCGACAAATCACCATGATATGTAGCCCCATAATTAGCGCATGGAAATGAACGTACTATACTCTCTTGATGATAATTCCACAATATTAAGTTACAAATTCGATGTCGGATCGAAGTATAAACTGGCCTTTTGGGATTCCAGGAAACAGAGAAGAAAGAAATAACGTGTCAGGGGAGGTAACTACTTCACGTTCAGATGAGATTAATGCCCTTGTCGGCAACTACAAGTATCCGCCACTAGACGGCACTGAAGTGACTCGCTGAGGTGATCGTTCCATTTGCGTACACTTCGCCATCCATAAGATGGCTTGCGAATCGTGAGTCTCCATTATTGCGGAGCGATATCCGGTATATTACGGGATTCTGTTCGGCCTTCATCCGGCAGAGAACAGACTCGAGAAATCTGATAAATTACAGGTTTTCAAACCACTTGGGAAACAGATATAGGCTAGGCTTACAAAATATAGGTATAAATAACTTTCGTATCACCCAAGAGGTGTGGTAGATCTGTAATTTTCAACAAGTAGGGCATCACATGATTCGAAAATGGCGAGTTACGTTGGGTTTACGTCGGTAGACTTTAGCTGATTGGCTGACGAAGTCACGTGGTATTGATTTCTGGAAATTCCCTCTCGCACTTGCCGAAAGTAGGCTGTAAATGGATACACACGATCCCAGGGTCAGTCTTACCGCGTATAGATGACCGAGATGGTTACAGGTTGGTGATCGTTCTTTACTCCGCTGTTCCACTTTGTAAGTTCCCTCCCTCGAAACGTTTCTGTCATTGGCCGCATTTCTTGCTGGTCCTGGAGAACTGAATATACTAATGTACCTATAGCTTCACAGCTTGTGTTTGTAAACAACGACTAAACATAGGTATATGGTTTGGCGAAATGCCGAATGTGCATCCATGCAGGAAAAGTAGTCTGATAAATTTGTAAACCTCCACACCTTGCAGAGTTTAAACTGATTAAACATTACTATCCAGGATGTACATTTATATTTCCAAATGGGGGAGATGATACCGGTATACCTCAACCTTCTTCCATAATATCTTTTGTTTGAAGCTCATGCGAGCCTGCATATCTCTGATTAAAAATTCAGCATGATGAAGTACGCACACAAATATATTTTTAAAAAAGCTGTTCAGCCCCAAAATCTGATTATAAAATGAAATGCAATGCAATACAGATCCAAAAAGAGGTTATCTCTAACATTCATTTATCTAATAGTATTTAACCCTATCTGGCCTGGGCTTTTTGGGACCTGTCCAGGCCTTGGGGGGGGGGCCGAAATGGCCCCCCTCCCCCTAATTATTTTTCTTACCCCTTGAGCTAGGGGGCTGTAACTTACCGCACTATACCCTTGGGTCAAGCGCTACCAGAAAATGTCAAAAAATCCAAGATGGCCGCTTTGATGACGTCACAGTAACGTTATTTTCAAAAACGGCAATTTTTGGTCGATTTTTCGAATTTTTTATTTTTGCAATTTGTCCGCAAAAACTGCATGAAAAATTAGTAAAAATTAATGCGATGCGAAATAAAATAGTTTTTGTCCACTTTTCATCGCGGAAAAGCAGAAATTTTGAAGAAATATGACAAAAACATCACTTTTCTGATACCCCACGTGGCCGCCATCTTGAATTTACCCATGATCCTCTGCTCGTAGGGTTATGCAAATAGACTCAAAATGACACCAATAAAATAAACTATAAAGTTACGGAGTTTCAGCTCTCCATTTTTTGTCGTTCCGGAGATAGCGCAGAAAGTTTGGTAGGGGGGGGGCCATAATGCCCCCCCCCCCCCCCAGGCCAGGTAGGGGTAAATAATTTAAAATGGAAAGCTATATAGAGTACATTTTTCCAAAATATTATAAAATATATTTTTGGTGAGTATTTATTTAAAAAACATAAGAATAATAATAGTAAAAAATCAATTATATAGATATTTAAAAAAATGCCTCCCCCCCCGTATACCCCATTTGAGATCGAGTGGCGACATATGTTATACCTTCATGCATGTTTTTTTTTTTTAATTCTTATTAAGAATAATCAAAATATGTATAGAGGTTAAATATTTCATATCTGAACAGATATGAACACGGTTAACATTATGGATTTTTTAAATTATGGTTTAGCATGCATAATTCCATGCCGATGTATTACCTGATATAAAATACCGCGGATTCCATGATAAATTTATGAAAGGCGATACATGTCAGTCTATTTTTATTTTTTCCCGATATGAACTCATTATCTTCCAATGCAAACTGCCGCGAGTGATAGAGGCTCACAATATCCCAGTCAAAACATTCATCAGACAGTGATAACGAAGACTTATCAGTACAGTTCATTCACGCATGACTGGCTTATAACACGATTGCTACATCTGCAATTAATCATTGTAGGCCTATACTCCTCATCACAAGCGTGGACTCTTGACCTGGAAAATACATGGAAAATATACAGGTATATGTATGCATCCTTCCATTCATCCATCATCTTTATGAAGTAGAAATAAAATTGTTGAGCAGATCGAACAAGGTACAATGTAGGGCCTACCAATATACTTATCTCGTTCGGAAATATTGCAGTACAATTTGAATGAGTGTTTTCTGGTGTACAGTTTACACAGAGAGAAGACAATTATGCAGCCCCAGGTATGGAAGCCGGATGCGGCCATCTCGTATTTTCGCAGTTTCGCGTCGATAATAGTAACGCAAAAGCGCGATGCGAAAACGGTAGTTGCGAAACCGCGATGCGAGAACGCGAAAAGGCGCTGAGAATATGCGAAAACGCGCAATGTGTTTCGCATTGCATTTTCGCGTTTGCATGTTGTCCTGTTTCTGCGTTCCCTCGTTTTCGTATACACTCGTTTTCGCGTTCTCGTGTTTTCGCGTTATCGTGTTTTAGCGTTTCACAATTCCTTAAAGATGTTAAGGAATTTCCTTAAGATGCTACAGAATATTCCTGATTGAATTTTAAGGAATATTCCGCTGGTGTAATAGTCGGGAAATATTCCATAAACCTTATAGGATTTTTATTTTCAGTGCACTATTTTTTGTGACTATATAGTCACATTATAATAGTGCACATAAATCAATACATATTTTACAACTGTGAGCTCCCGTTGACACACAAGAGCCAGAAAGCAAAAACTGTCAACAGTATATTCATTGACACCCCGGTATATATATATAGACTGAATCGATTAAACGTTAATATCATGGTTAAAAGGTTAAGGATACGTTAGACAGAAACGCAATATCATTCCCTGGTTATATCACTCCATTTACTGAGTACATGTAAGAGAGACTAAAGCCCAACTCACACTACGAACATTTTGTATAGAACAGAACAGTTTGTTCGTGTTTTTGTTCATGGTAACCTCACACTGTGAACATTTTCTCTTGGCCGCCAGTCGCCGCGATCAAGCAGCGAGGCTGGCGGTCATGTGATGGGAGACATTTTGTTGTGTCATGTGAGAGCGGCTTCGTCCCATGACCGACAGCTGTCAGTTGATTGGATAACTGTTGGTAAATGTTCGGACAAATGTTCGCGATCACCACACACTGAAGACAAAAACGGTTTTGAGGACGAAAACATGTTCCGAAAATCAAACATGTTTGATTCCACGAACTTGTCTCTCGAACAAAATGTTCGTGTTTCTGGGCACCTCACACTGCAGACAAAACATGTTCCAGGCCCGTAGGCTGGGGGGGTTCGGGGGGTGCGTACGCACCCCCCCGCAGAGCAGACCGAGTTCCGCTGACGGGGAAAAAAAAATTCAGAGTGCACGGAAGGACCTTCATGCGGGCATCCATGGGCCGATTGACCTGGCATTGCTACACATTCAGCTGGAGAGGGTGGGGGCTCAGCCCCCCTCCCCTCCCCCCCAGTTTCAACAAAAGCTGGGTGACTTTTTCATGATTTTGGTCCTAATGTGACCAGATAAACAGGCCGGTTTTTTCCCCCGCGGCGCTTCGCGGCGCCCTGTAGGCCAGGGTTTTCACGGAGCGGTGACTTTGCACTGGAGGGGCACGTTGCTGTTTGGGTTAAATACTCTGATTTGCTCATTCTTCTGTTCCGTTCACAATGACCAATAACTGTTTTAGATGTTAATTTACATAGAAATTGCATTCGCTTTATTGGACGATTATCTGCTTATCAAATTTAGAAATCAAAATTGCGTTCATATTATTTCTTTTTTGTGTTCACATATTTCTCTTCAAACACGTCAGCGCTCTCCAACCCTCTGCTGAAATGTTACTTTCTTCGAGATCACTGCGTATAGTTCGAATTTTGGAAAGGAAAAAATACTTCTTTTGCATTCAAAAGTTATCAACTCAATTTTTCTTCTAAATGACGAGAAAAAATCACAAAAACAATCTCAAAATGCAGTTGATTATATAGTGATGATACGTCGTTTGTTTTGTATGCCGGAAATCTGCCAGAATGCGTCGACAGCCATCTAGGAGCGCGGAGCTTCCGGGGCCTAGGCGGCCCCTGGACCCTCGCCTAAAGTGCTATGATAGTCGAGCCCCCCCACTTTTTGGGAGCTTCCGCCGGCGCTGTACATTGTTATTCTTAACGTGATCAAATCTTTGCTGGTTGACATATTTTCTTTATGACAGATAGCGGCGAAATATGCAGTAATAAACATGGACCAGTTCCTTGATAATAGGATGGCTCAATCGGAGGAATTGTTGGCGTGATTTATCCATCTCTTTACCAGATCGTAACAAGTGTGAACTGAAGTGGCACAAATATATCGGCAAGCCGGTGTGGAGGCTAAGAATATCCAATATTAAGAGTGCAAGGACACTCTTCTCCAGATATCTCCAGAGGTAGGACACTCTTCACTCAATAAAAATATAGGAAACGGGACACTTATCCCCACTTTTAGCCACCACACCGGAGTGAGGAGTTAATGACGTTAATGATAATAATCTTGATCAAAGGGGGTTTCCCATGATTGAATATTAACCATCTCCCAGTCGACAAGATTATCATTCACACAACGAGTCGATTATAGTCATATACTGAATTTATCAGTCGGAAAAAATGCAGTTGGCGGATGTCAAAAATATGCTGTAAAAATGCGCCAGAACGCGCCATATGGCATCTAAATTTTCAAAAAAAATCCGGGGGGGCATGCCCCCGGACCCCGCTAGCCGGGCTTCGCGCCTGCGGCGCTCGCATTAGCAGTTCCGCAATATTCTCTACCGAACCCCCCCGTTGCCAAACCAGCCTACGGGCTTGTGTTCTGAACAGTGTTTTTGTTCTAATACATCAAAATGTTCGTAGTGTGAGTTGGGCATGATTGTTTTTCTCACAGGGGCGCGTTACCGTTGTTAATTGGTTAATTCGGTTAATTACAGGGTCGAGGTAGGGAATGTTTCCCTACTTCGACCCTCCTTTAATCAACTCAATTAACCAATTAACAACAGTATCGAGCTCCTGTGGTTTTTCATAGCATGGCCGAATACCTGTGATGTGCACAGTTTCAGCTTCCAGAATGTAGATGTTCTACATTTCAGGCTGTTTGTTTGTGTAATTATCGCAGCATATCAGATGAATAAATAAATATCGCTGCTACAGTGTATGTGAGGTTCATAATTCTGTTTTTGACAGTTTCGACTTGAAACCATCCTCGTGAGCCAGAGTATCGATCGTTCTGTTAGGATCGATACACTGGCTTGGTAAGTTACCCGTATACAAGTGGATATGAATATAGATCAAGGGATTTCAGTAGGTCAAACCAATCAGTGAACGCGCTAAGCTAGCTGATTCGGCCAATCCGTTGCGAGGTATGACATATGAGAGGTTTGAATTTCATCGCTTGCCAAACTACTTTGATGTCAGGGTGAAATCGACATCGGAAGTCAAAACAAAAACCGCAGACTGGCATACCGACACGCTAATTAAAAACAATCGCCGGTGATGAAATGTACGAGATTGTATAACAGAGGCAAAGACTCAAGAACCCATTCGAATCACCAAAAATATCCAGGTAAACCCTCTGCCAGGATTTAGGATTTACCGGGACTTGTTGGGATGGTTAAAACAGGTACGGTGCAGAAGAGATTTCACATTAAAAATCTGGAAAATTGGCCCATGTGTGACTAGGACCATTTCCACCTCTCGTCAGAATAGAATTGAATCGTTTTTATCCGCATAAAGGAATAGAAACTGTCGGATGATAAATCAAAAAGGAACTATCGATCAATTCAGAAACAGCTACCTGATTGAATTACATGTATGCATGGTGTATATAGCCATGTGAGTTATGTCACTATCGTTATCTATAGTTATGGAGGTTCACGTTAATCTGACCGATATCTTTCTGACGCATGGTAACCGCGGGTTGGAATAATCTGGGAATAGCCGGTATACATATTAAAAGCTAATTAATTGTTCGATAAAACACAACATCCACACGCTTCAATTCCCAGGCATGAAGCTTGCATAAATCTTATTAGCAGACAGACTGATTATAACAAGTTCACTGGAGACAAAATGGAAATATGCCAAAAACAACCTGGTTCACGTTTCACCTTAACATGACCGTTGGAAAAAAACAAAAAAACTGGGTTACCCAGTTTTACACAGTGTTAATATTATCCCATGGTATCATGTGACCAAACAAAAATATATAGTTGGCCCATTTCCCCTGAGATATGAGCAGTTGTTGTACGACTAGTCACAGTTATTGGTATTACAAACAATAATTACAGTTTGAACCAGTATCTTTATTCTACATTACTTCTACCTCATTCATCAAAACAGCAGGGTTATCAATCTATATATATATATATTCGGCGGGTTATTATGGAAGCCGGATGCGGCCACTCAAATTCGCGTACTTTCGACTTTTTCAACGTGTAGAAAAGTCGAAATGAAACCTCACATTTTCGAGTTTTTTTAACCATTGACAAAAGTCGAAAGAGCGAGAATGATGGAAATTACACTTTCGGATCGCATTCTCGCTATTTCGGTTTTTGGTCAATGGGTCAAAAAGTCGAAAGAGCGACATTCGATATCGTCATAATAATCTTTATTTCAGACCAAGGCATTCATATATATATAAACAACAATAAAAAGCAAAGTAGTTCGTTCCAGTGGATTGGAGTGATTTTGAAAAACATTTAAATCTCATTCCAGTATGTTCGAACTATGGAAAACTCTCTCTCTATGCGACTAAATGATTTTGGAATGTTTTTTTCCTCAAAATATCAAACCCTATATTCACTACAAACAAGGTACCATACCAGCTCTCGAACACAGGGGCTCGTTAACGTTGTTAATTGGTTAATTAGTAGCTTATAGCGGGGGAGTATAGATTAATAAATGGGCATTTATTCCCAACCTCGACCCCCCTAGAATCGACCTAATGAACAACGGCAAGAATCCCCTGTTACGCAAGGCTAAAATTCATGACAGAATAATTTGATCATCACCAAGCTGAGATATATATATGTCACGTGTATTATTCCATGTTTTACAGCTGTATCCGCAGTAGTATAGAAAGCATAAATTCCATAGTAATGATCATTAGATCACGCAAAGACAAAATTTATTTTGTGGAGCAAGTACGGTGAGTGGATTCTATCCAACGGTCTCACGCTGTAAAGTACGACTGGCGTGGTTTCAGGGCCGTTTTTGAAATTGGTCGGTGACGTCACCGTGCATATGCGCACTCGACACGGCATCCTCGTGAGCCAGTGTATCAATCGATAGGTTATGAGAGGATTTAGAGTTCACCTGGACTTGTGCAGATATCGACACGGAGGCTGTTGTGGGAGTTTTCGGGTGTGTGCGTACCATACGTTAATAGTATATTGAAGAGTTCGTTGGATTTTGTAAGACTGGTTGTTGATGTCAATTTTTTATAGGCAAATATTAGGGTGTTTGGATTCTTAGGGTGTTTGGATTCTTACAATCGAGCTCACACTGGAGTAGTCCCAGGGTCGTCGGATGTTTAGCCGGTGACGTCATCGTGCGCAAGCGCACTCGGTAAGCCAACCCGTTCTGGGAGTTGGGATATGTGGGCTGTTCGTGGTCCAAATGTGTCGTATTTCATATTATATTGAAACGCTCGTTGGGTAGAGTAAGACTGGGGTGGTGGCGGTGAACTGTGAGGTCACTCTGTGCATGCGCAGTCGGGGAGTAGAAAGGGCAGTCTCTTGTGGGAGTTTTTGGCGTGTTGCGCCATACGCGGTCCCAATATAGCGTGTTTGGTGTCGTATCGAAGCGCTTATTGAGTAGATTCAAACTGGTGAGACGTTGATCTGTGGTATAGGCATGCGCAGTCGCGGAGTAGAATAAAAAGGGCATTTGAGCCGGAGTTCTGATATTTGTGGTCAATTTTCTTGTGTACCAAATGTTATGGTCTGTGGATTCCATCGATCGGGCTCATGCCGTAGAGTACAACTGGAGTGGTCTCAGAGTCGTCGGGTGCATTTAGTCATCGCGCACATGCGTGCTAAATAATTCGAGTAGTAGTAAAACGGCATATTCGCACCCATTCAGGGGAAGATACCTCTTGCCGATCGTCACGTGACCGGAAGTGACCTTTGACATTTGTGAAGTCACCGGACATGACCGGTGAGATATCAATTAACATTGAAGTAATTGAAGGGGATGTTCGCACCTATTTAGGAGCAGAAATGTTCGAATCAGGGAAGATAACCAGAAATTATTCAAAAGAGTTATCTTCCCTGAATGGGTGCGAAGATGCCGTATTACTACTGCTAACTCGCAGTATACCCACTCAGGTCGCGGTGAGGAGGGCGGGGGATGTTGAGGAGAAGTGAGGAGGGGAGCACCTCTATGTTAGGACTGGAAAGTCCGTATTTCGGATTTCTTGTCTGATCTTTTTCATCCACCCGCGTTCCCACAATGCACCTCCGAGAAGTGCGCACTGTGCATGCGCGCTGACACAGGGAATGCGCAATGAGAATGCGCGTTGATCCCATATAAATATTGAATGTCGGATCTGACGCTTGCTATGTTTAAGGCGACATGTTCAATGTCATTTTCAACCCAGCCATATTTACAAAATATTCGTGTATATTGTGAGGGCTCATTATTAAAGTCCTGAATGAAATTTCCAGTTGAATATTTGTATGTAGCCCTTCACGTGTGTTTCCAATGATCGACAGCCTACTACGTTTTCCTTCACTGGCATTTGTTCGGAAGGTCATGTTCTGAACAGGAACCGAGCCTCTTGATTCGGACTACTCTCCCAATGTTATGCAGATGACGCAGGATAATCGAGATACGCTGGGTAAAACATTCTATATTCTTATATGGCTATTTCAATAATTAGAGTCAGATCACTTTGTGAGATACCGGTATATTGTCATAAGTTTGAATGCGGATTCTAAATAGAATGCAGAATCTCAATAAACCTTTAGAACAGGTGTACAGACTCAACTTGACATGCAGTCAAAATATACAGAATTTGACAATGATGGTTGTAGCTATATCTACCATTGCAACGCTGTCTTATCTCAGTTTCCTTGACAGTGCTTACCGGTGAAGTGAAACTATACCGGGACATAAAAATGAGCTTAATCTCACATGTAACTGAACGATCGATCGTTCTCCTTGCTTATACAATTTGACTGAATTTGCGCAGGCTGCATGTCAAGGGGTTTCCATTATGCACGCAAAAATTCATGGTCGATGACACGCTACTGAATGTCGAATATGATGATCGTATAAGTACGGGCGTAACTGATCCCAAAACCGCCTATGTACTGAAAAAGGGTGACTACAGATGTGTATCTCCCTGGGATAGAATTAAATATTTGCTCTACATATTATGTTATAGCCCTCCTAATTTTATTGTGATATGAATAAAGTCATGACGATTATCAATATTTTGCTATATAATCTTGAAGTAAAACACTAAATTACCATAAACGGCTATAACCATCTGACAGCGAACCTTTATTTTGCTATCTACAGTTATTATTAGCATTACCATTGGTGGTCACAATGGTTGATCCTGTGTTCTTCATTTCGTTTTCATTCGATTTCGGAATGCCGAAAATGCTCTAAACGAGCAACAGATCATGATTCTGCCTTAATTATGTGACATTTAATGAAGCGATAAGTGTATCATTGAATGTATATATGACAAGGTGTGAAGTAAATTTTCATGGGGATGACCAATCTTAGTTGTCTCGAGAAGCTTCTACTTCTTGCTGATCATACAGGACCTTGGGACAAGAGTGTCTCTTTTTGTATTTCTCATACTAGTATATTCTAATATCTTATATTCACTTTACTGCAAGGAACGGAAGACACTCCTCCTTTTCTACCTCTCCAACCCCCCCAGATAATACTGTCCCAGGCTCCTGTGCAATCCAGGTAAACCAAGATGGTAAGTCAGGGGAATACCATCTAGACGTAGCGCGATGAAAACTTCGTGCGAAATGTTCGCCGATATTCTACGAGATCCCATAATAAGCCAATCACGACCATTTCTACCTTTTCTGTCTGACAATGACTGACGTTTACTTTATCTTCGCACGGCACAATCTTTTGATATTTTCTACCCCTAACAAAGCCAGACTTTTCGGCGGGAGTAAACCCTTTGATCTTTACGGTCTTCCGTGCACCCTGTCTGGAAATGATACCATATTTGGATATGTTTATATATATAGTCCACGAGAGCGTGATTTGGAAATTCTTTCAACAAGCTATCCACCTGATTGGCTAACAATAGTAGTTTCAAATTCGCATGGGATTTATATAGGGCTGAATTCAGATATAATATCCCGTGATATTATAGCTGAGTTTAATGAGATTGGCTTCTGTGCTGACCGTCAGCCAGATTAACTAGAACATCTTAAGTCCAGTATTTATCGATTTCCATTCGACCTCAATTGTCTGGTAGACGAACGGTGAAATCAAACACTATTAACCACGATGAATAACAGCTGGCCGGGACAAATCACGCTAACACAGATTGATTGATCAGCCAGAAAACCATAGCAAACATGTAACAAGGTCAAGGATATATGGATAAATATATAAATCATATATATATATTTCTCATTTAATTGTAAACTGGCTTATTAAATTTTATAAAAGAAAGAATTAGCATTTGTCCAGAGAAAAAGAAAGGATGACTTGATAATTTTCACAGCTGCGTTACCCTGGGGATATATAGGTTGTATGAATATTTACAATTTCTGTATCTAAATTAAGGCATCAGTAAAAAAAAAAAAAAAAATTACATGTGATGCAATTGTATATGATTTGCATAATTATATTAAATTATATTAAATATTTTAAATAAGTTAAATTGACCAACAGCTGGATGCTTAATTTTAAAGGCTGTGGTACATTACTTATGCACACTCGACACCGAGTGTATTCACAAATCTAGGCTCATGGTTATGAATCCACAAAGGAGTAGTGTTTCCCGGACATCCTTGAGAATAAAAGTCCAAGTCTGCTGGCCATATGTCACAACATTAAACAACACCACTGACAAGGTAGACTTGCTCAGATTCCCTCAAAAATTTCGATAGGGACGATAGATGAAGAAGCCGTTTTCGTATTTCATTTTCGGACCGTCAAGTAACAACATCTCCATAGATGGAGATAGATCCCCTCTGTCTTCATCTGCGCTAATCAAATCAAATCAAATCTCGACAGATATTTGACTGGGCCTGCATGTTTGCCCCGGTATAAGAGTACAGTGGGCATAATATTTTGTCTCCCGAGTTTTCTTAAATCTGGATAATGGCAGTTACTGTTTAGGCGTCAATTAATTTCCATACAAAGCTACGGGCCTACGGATGGTATCTTTAACCATACGTCAGCCATCTTTGGCACGAAAACGTCTTTTGGCCCTCTCTGCGCCCGGCTATTCTGACATATGACTGCGCGGAAGCGGCTTGAATCTGACGAGATTTTCTGAAGTGTTTTGCTATAACTATTCTGAATAAGGCAGGAATATTGGGCCTAAGTCTTTTTTTTTTTAATTCAAATTTTCGCACAAAATATTTCATATTTTTTTTCCAGCTGTTTTCGAATAATTGGCCCTCGTTTTTTCTCGTTGCTTTCCATAAGAGCCCCGCTTATACATGCTTGTTCGATCTACGCTGACCCCACTCTGTGTGCGCTGGTACGTAATGATCGCGGAACTGGCAAATGGGCTATTTGGCGAGTGTTATTGTTTGACTCGCCTATTTATCACCTCATGCCTACCTCCATGTTAGAGGAAATGACCCAGCTACTGGAGGATGAGGTCAGCCCGTAGACACAACGTATGTTGGCTCTGATTGGCTCGCTGGATGAAATGGACACCTTCAAGTCTGAAGAAACCGTTTGCTGGGTGAGTGAGTAAATATAATATAACGTCGCTTTTCGACAATATTTCAGTCATATCACGACGTTTGGGTCCTATTTCCTTTCACACCCAGGATCCCACGAGTGCCCAATTAGTCGCCTCTTACACGCTTAAAACTAAGTGTCGAAACCTACTCGTAAAGTGTTGCAATAACCCTTTAAGTGTGTCCACAGGGACAGCACTTTAAAGTGCAGTCCCTGTGGACACACTTAAAGTGTTATTTCAACACTTTACAACACTTTAGTTTTAAGCGTGTACGACAAGCTGTCAGAGGAGCTGAGGTCCTTAATTCTTTCCATGACCTGGACTGTGCACAGGGACACTTCCCATGACATGTGTGCACAGGGACGCTCCAGGTCAATCCTATGACCTGGGGAGTTTACGACACCCAACTTTTGCTCCAATAACCCAAGTCCAGGTCAGAGCTATGAGAGGAACTGGACATGGTGTACGAAGATATCAGTAACAAGTGTGTGAGTAGTTTATGCTGGGAATGAAAATAACTGGTTATAATCCTCGCAGCTTTATGGTATAATGTTAAAAGGTATGATTTTACCAATCAAGTTTTCTCGTCAATTTCTTGTCATAGAAGATAGTATTGTTTACTGGTTATATTCCTCGCAGCTTTATGGTATAATGTTAAAAGGTAAGATTTTACTAACCAAGTTTTCTCGTCGATTTCTTGTCACAGAATATAGTATTGATAACTGGGTATATTCCTCGCAGCTTTATGGTATAATATGAAAAGGTATGATTTTACTAACCAAGTTTTCTCGTCAATTTCTTGTCACAGAAGATAGTATTGATAACTGGGTATAATTCTCGCAGCTTTATGATATAATGTGAAAAGGTATGATTTTACTAACCAAGTTTTCTCGTCAATTTCTTGCCACAGAAGATAGTATTGATAACTGGTTACAATCCTCGCAGCTTTATGGTATATTGTGAAAAGGTATGATTTTACTAACCAAGTTTCCTCGTTAATTTCTTGTCACAGATGATAGTATTGATAACTGGGTATATTCCTCGCAGCTTTATGGTATAATATGAAAAGGTATGATTTTACTAACCAAGTTTTCTCGTCAATTTCTTGTCACAGAAGATAGTATTGATAACTGGGTATAATTCTCGCAGCTTTATGATATAATGTGAAAAGGTATGATTTTACTAACCAAGTTTTCTCGTCAATTTCTTGTCACAGATGATAGTATTGATAACTGGGTATATTCCTCGCAGCTTTATGGTATAATATGAAAAGGTATGATTTTACTAACCAAGTTTTCTCGTCAATTTCTTGTCACAGAAGATAGTATTGATAACTGGTTACAATCCTCGCAGCTTTATGGTATATTGTGAAAAGATATGATTTTACTAACCAAGTTTTCTCGTCAATTTCTTGTCACAGAAGATAGTATTGATAACTGGGTATAATTCTCGCAGCTTTATGGTATATTGTGAAAAGGTATGATTTTACTAACCAAGTTTTCTCGTCAATTTCTTGTCACAGAACATAGTATTGATAACTGGGTATAATTCTCGCAGCTTTATGGTATATTGTGAAAAGGTATGATTTTACTAACCAAGTTTTCTCGTCAATTTCTTGTCACAGAAGATAGTATTGATAACTGGGTATAATTCTCGCAGCTTTATGGTATCAAAAGGTATGATTTTACTAACCAAGTTTTCTCGTCAATTCCTTGTCACAGAAGATAGTATTGATAACTGGGTATATTCCTCACAGCTTTATGGTATATTGTGAAAAGGTATGATTTTACTAACCAAGTTTTCTCGTCAATTTCTTGTCACAGAAGATAGTATTGATAACTGGGTATATTTCTCGCAGCTTTATGATATAATGTGAAAAGGTATGATTTTACTAACCAAGTTTTCTCGTCAATTTCTTGTCACAGAAGATAGTATTGATAACTGGGTATAATTCTCGCAGCTTTATGGTATATTGTGAAAAGGTATGATTTTACTAACCAAGTTTTCTCGTAAATTTCTTGTCACAGAAGATAGTATTGATAACTGGGTATATTCCTCGCAGCTTTATGATATAATGTGAAAAGGTATGATTTTACTAACCAAGTTTTCTCGTCAATTTCTTGTAACAGAAGATAGTATTGATAACTGGGTATATTCCTCGCAGCTTTATGATATAATGTGAAAAGGTATGATTTTATAACCAAGTTTTCTCGTCAATTTCTTGTCACAGAAGATAGTATTGATAACTGGGTATAATTCTCGCAGCTTTATGGTATCAAAAGGTATGATTTTACTAACCAAGTTTTCTCGTCAATTCCTTGTCACAGAAGATAGTATTGATAACTGGGTATATTTCCTCACAGCTTTATGGTATATTGTGAAAAGGTATGATTTTACTAACCAAGTTTTCTCGTCAATTTCTTGTCACAGAAGATAGTATTGATAACTGGGTATATTCCTCGCAGCTTTATGATATAATGTGAAAAGGTATGATTTTACTAACCAAGTTTTCTCGTGAATTTCTTGTCACAGAAGATAGTATTGATAACTGGGTATATTCCTCACAGCTTTATGGTATATTGTGAAAAGGTATGATTTTACTAACCAAGTTTTCTCGTCAATTTCTTGTCACAGAACATAGTATTGATAACTGGGTATATTCCTCGCAGCTTTATGATATAATGTGAAAAGGTATGATTTTACTAACCAAGTTTTCTCGTCAATTTCTTGTCACAGAAGATAGTATTGATAACTGGGTATAATTCTCGCAGCTTTATGGTATATTGTGAAAAGGTATGATTTTACTAACCAAGTTTTCTCGTCAATTTCTTGTCACAGAAGATAGTATTGATAACTGGGTATAATTCTCGCAGCTTTATGGTATATTGTGAAAAGGTATGATTTTACTAACCAAGTTTTCTCGTCAATTTCTTGTCACAGAAGATAGTATTGATAACTGGGTATAATTCTCGCAGCTTTATGGTATATTGTGAAAAGGTATGATTTTACTAACCAAGTTTTCTCGTCAATTTCTTGTCACAGATGATAGTATTGATAACTGGGTATAATCCTCGCAGTTTTATGATATAATGTGAAAAGGTATGATTTTACCAATCAAGTTGAAGGTATGATTTTACTAACCAAGTTTTCTCGTCGATTTCTTGTCACAGAAGATAGTATTGATAACCGGGTATATTCCTCGCAGCTTCATGGTTTATTGTGAAAATGTATGATTTTATCAACCAAGTTTCCTCGTCAATTTCTTGTCACAGAAGATAGTATCGATAACTGGTTATAATCCTCGCAGCTTTATGGTATAATGTGAAAAGGTATGATTTTAGCAACCAAGTTTTCTCGTTAATTGCTTGTCACAGAAGATAATATTGATCAATCTAAATTAATTTCCATTTCAATGCTATGTCATATTCATATCACGCTTTGGTCGTGGACATTTGTGTGAATATTATGCATTGTATTCACACAAAAACAAAGTTGGCTCATACGTCTCCTACGTGTAGCCCCGGGGTAAGACGTGCATAGAATTTGACAGGTGCTTAGCAACAAAGATGATGCAATCTGCAATAGGACAATTTTGTCAAATAAGTATTAGTCGTTTTGAAATCGACTATTACGGAGGCTACGTGGTGAGCTATCTTTATGACAGACAAATAGTGGAAATATGAGAATCTGAGACCAGGGGTACGCACATGGAGACTGAAAGATCGCTAAAACTAAAAGTATGAAATGAACTTTCACGGGTTGTCACCGTATCATGAGAGGCTGGTCGTTCGCAGTACAGATTCGATCCAATTATTTCGCCACAACAGCTCAGTCATGTTAAGGTTGACCAGGACCAATCCTAGCAGTATGAAGTTTCATCGCACGGAAGTCAACTAAATAAATATTCCAACATATTCAACGACAACTGGACTATTTATTCCCTCATTACATACCCACAATCATTGGCGACTTTCGGAATCTCGAAATATGTATTACGTATAAACGAGGTTAACCATTGCTCTCTGAACCTTTGTCGATAACGCTTCATTCAACTGTAATTACGGAACTATCAGAATTCTCGGAACCCATCAACTAAGGAAACTCTCTATTTGCCATTCCCCCACCTCAGCTAGACAAACGGCGGTGGAACGAGAGCCTGACACTGGTGATTTTTATTTGGATGCTTTTCCTTTGCTACTTCTCGCTGACAGGCAATTCACCCTACATGGTCTGAGCTTTATGGGACCTGTCCAACCAGAAAGTAAAAAAAAGACATGGCCGCTGTAATGACGTCACAGTGATGTCATTAAAAAAGGCACTTTGTCGATTTTTCGGTCAAATCTTTCGAATTCTTTATTCATGTAATTTCGTCCCAAACACTGCATGAAGTATTAGTAAATAATAACCTGATGTGAAATAGAACTCCAACTACAACCTCATGGAGTGTCAGCTCTCAATTTCTTGTCGTTCCGGAGATTAGAAAGTATGATAGGGGACATAATGCCTAGTTGGGTTAACGTCACATTATATCATGGTACCATATTGATTGTCTACACAGTGGGGTTCTTGAATTACAACACATATAAGGGGAGTGGGAAGAGGTGCCGACATACTGGCAGAGCCACATGACTTCACAGTTGAACGCCGAGGTTGATTTTTTTTGTCTCCAGATAATAGTAAGCGGAATATTTGGATCCAGTTTCAGGCGTCAGAAAACGTGGAATTTTGTCTCCGGCGTCAGATTGTCCAGGCCGGCGTCAGGGTATCCAAAAAGCTCCCTTGTGCGCTGGGCTTTACGTAGAGGTTCCTTCTTCTTTTCAAGCCGCATACAACGCCCCTGTAAAGATTATGTTATCCGGACATGGATTATACCGACCTAATAGGCAAAGTGATCAACGTTCGAGTTGATTATGAAGTTATATTGGGTAATGCTAAAGCTTTAGGGCAAACTATCGCAAAATATCCTTACAACCGGCGGTAGGTGGGGATGTATACCGTACCAGTCGGACATATTATGTACAACTAAAATAAAATGTCCCGATCCATAGCTCCTTCCAGATTGATGATCGGCTTTGGCAGATCGAAAGCTGCGATGAAACTGTTAAGTCACGATGCATATTGAAGAGTTACTGTACGCATTATATTCGGTCTTCATCACATCGCCTGAGCTAGTGTATCTAATTCCGCTTAAGCCAGTGCTAGGGGCCATGTGAATACTTCACAGTGTTTACATGAACAGCTGCGCGGCTGAGATACTAAGGCTACATCCGCAAATCCACCGTATTCTCGGGTCTGAATGTGAGTTGCCGAGGAAAGCTTTCCTGTGGAGTTATATGCATGCTTTTTAGTCACCAGATGTCGTCAATTTTTCCCACCTCTTGCATATCGCTCCGATTTATTACCTGTATATGGTAGGATTCTGCTGGTGAATTGTTTGTCCCCGAGGCCTGCCCTCTGTACATCTCATTTGACAAATATAGGTAGGTTCATTGTTTTAAACCGTACGACGTCGGACTTTATAGGTTAGGTTTTCTGGGTATTCTTCCATTTACCAGGTTTACCCCATGTTGAGGCGTTTACTCCATCAGACGTCCTCGATGCTCATCCATTACGATCAGAAGAGTTATTTGTTTGAGGTGACCTGTCATCACAGCTCCCGAGCTAGCGTATCTAATTCCGCTTAAGCCGGTGCTACCCCCTATAGGTCCACCATGTGGAGTACAGCGTCCTTGTACGATGATGGTCACCGGTCTGAGTCAGTGTGGAAAGACGTCATGGATGATCAAATTCTTGGAGGAAGGGCATACACGTATTGTCTGGTGCTACAGTCAGCGGCAGCCTACCTACGAGACTGCAGCTGAAGACGGTAAGCTCTGTCCCAGGCATTCATCACGGCATCTATCAAGAGTATTACATCGACCCCGAGCAGACCATTGTGGTAGTACTGATTGGTGCCACCAATGATAATTCACACATCGCTGAATTTTTGACCAAAGGTCCCATCACCGGAATGTATCTGTGATTTATTTGATTTGATTTATCTTTCCTCAAGGGAAGCCGACCAGAGATATTGCCTTGAACTGCTAACACAACCCCATCGACAGAGCGCAAATCCACATGTTCGAGAACAAAATTTATCCCCAGAACATCGACCAGTTGAAGCAGGTGTTTCAAGTCGTAGCGAGCCGTCCTTATGGCTACCAGCTCGTAAACATAAAGAGCCATACCTCCGAAGATCTTCGATAGTCGACCCAGCTGTTACCCGGCCAGGCTTCCGCGAAGTCAGAGCGAACCAGCCCCAGACCATCCACCGAGTGTACAGGGGCTTAAACATCCGGCAGATCACGTCCAACAGGCCCCTATCCAGCCCGTACCCATACGCTCTCAAATGATTTGGGGACTCCTCCTAAAATTCAGGCCATATATCCACAACTCAATTATCAGGGATCCCAGCCTGAAGTTCAGGGACAATGTCCTGCATATCAGCGACTTCACCGTTGAGTTCATGGAAAATGTCCTGGATTTCAGGCTAAAGTCCCTGAAAAATTGAGTTGTGGATGTATGATCTGAATTTCCTGAATCATTCTGAGAGTGTATACAGCGGGCCCCTTCATACCACCAACCACTGAATACTCGCCTCACCCAACCGTGACTGTCCATCACAACTCCATACAAGGAAAGCCCAAAGCTATGATCGCAATGCCAAAGCGGAATCTCGTCGAAGGAAGCATGGACGCCGAGGTGAGGAAGACGCTGAAGGCCACATTAAACGAGTTTAACCACAGTTAATCACAGTGAGTAATATAATATTTGAACCCGACGACCGACGTTCGAATCGAGACCCCAGGCGTTCCGATCAACTACAAGCCGAGGCCGTGAGTTCCGTACGCCAACAAGAAACTCTCTAGGTAGACACACCCAGGTTTAATACGATAGAAACTATCAGCGATGCTATTTCTGAAGCGTGCGTTGCCTTTTTGCCACGTACATGAATGTCATCCATTGAGTAACCCGGATGTTTCTTCTGCTGCATAAGAAACAGATAATACCCAAAGTCAATACCCGTACTACGAACATGCAGACCCTACATGAGGCATTTCAGGCCTTCATGGAAACGCAACTGGAGACGGGATATTACAACACATATAAGGGAAGTAAACCTAAACCTCTCTTCTTCCAAATGAGTGTGCTGTGATGGATGGGATATTACAATGTGAAATACTCAATATGTTTGATGTTGTTGATTTTTACTTTCTCTCTCCGATGTACTGTAATTGATGCCCTTCCACATCACGCACAGGTAGTACAAATCCCGCGAGTGTGATAATGGAGCGTGAGATTTGGGTGTTTTTGATAGATTTGGTGTGATTATGTGTTGAAGGGCATCGATGGGGGTACTGGGCTTTTTCGGTATATAAGTTAAGACGTGCGCTAAAGGAGTTCGTCGCGAGTGCGTATACGCCTCATGGCGTCACCACCGCAGTCGATGTTTACACCACGAGAGCTTATTATGACACCCTGCACGGCCAATGTGGACCAAGTAAGATTCTTAGATCTCTCCAAAACACGTTCTTTCGAACCCCTAAAATGTCGTCTTTCTCTACTACTCCACGAGTGTGAATGCGCATCATAACGCCACCATCCCAGTCGTAGTCTACACCACCAGAGCTTTAACATGATACCCTGAACGGCCCTTGTAGATCACGTATGACCCATAGAAGCCCCAAATTACAACACATATAAGGGAAGTGGGAAGAGGTGCCGACATACTGACTGCGTCACATGACTGACTGCGTCACACACACCCATGCGTATCCCCAAAATGCCAGTTTTCTCTACTACTTCCCGAGTAAGAATGCGCTTCATGACGTTACCATCCTAGTCGTAGTCTACACCAGGAGAACTTTAAAACGACACCCTGAACGGCACATGTAAATCACGTATGAACCCATAGAAGCCCCAAACACACCCGTGCGTACCCCCAAAATGCCATCTTTCTCTACTAGTCCTCGACTGCGCATGCGCGTCATAACGTAACTTCCGGTAAAAACCTCGCCAATCGTAGTCTACATCACAAGAGCTTCAAGACGACACCCTCCTGGACGCATGGGGATCAAGAATGTTTTCTAAATCGATCAAATACATGTGCACCCGCAAAATGCCTTTTCCACAATCTTTAAGAGATGTCCTTCTGTTATTGAAGTCATAATTTTACACTCATTCTCCAGTTACGTGACCGGAAAAGACCTCCAAGGTCTGAGGTCCAAGGTCCACCCCACACCCCAGGTTAAATGTGAAAGGTCGTACAACCCTCATTCCCTCCGAGCGACAAGGGAAGAAGTTTTTCGGCATTTTTTGTCGGGGAATACCCTAGTTTTGTATTCAAACCCGGAACGGAAATGACCTTCCTATGCTGCCATGTCAACGCTAGATCCAATGTCAAAGTTCAAAGGTCACGCCTCATTTAAGCTTCATTAAACCCACATTCCCTCCATATTTCCCTTCCGCAATGTGAAATATGGATTTGACAATAGACGAGAGTATATGGCCTCGACAATGGCCCGGAGTATATGGCCTCGACAAGGGACGGAAGTATATGGCATCGAAAATGAACCGACGTAATCAGCAATGGAATTTCAATCGCACGATGGTGGAAAAATACATATATCGGAAACTGTGAAATCCTAACTGATTGGCAGCTGAAAAAAAAAACAATAAAAAAATAATGGATAGATAAGTAAGTACCTGTACAAGCCTGGAGGATTATGTGGAAACTAGATCTAACTACTCGCTGTTATACGGTAATGGCGATCCGTATTCGAGAAAAGGAACCTGTACGTACCCGGTATAGAGTTTATAAAGTGTATACCCTTATATCTCGTAGATGACGGCTATTTCGATCTCGGTGTCAGAAATTTGATAATGATTGATGATCTTTTGTCAGAAGACAAGAAGGATACGCGAATATTGAAAAC
Organism: Hanleya hanleyi; assembly: GCA_036873755.1. NCBI lineage: Eukaryota > Metazoa > Mollusca > Polyplacophora > Lepidopleurida > Hanleyidae > Hanleya > Hanleya hanleyi. Next base: position 36,304 of record JAVTVY010031358.1, read on the forward strand.
ATGTACTGAAGCATCCCACAATACTTGTTTATATAGTACAGAACTAGTTAAGTATGTAGTTCTGTTCAATAATCATACAGACAAGCTACAGATTTCGTTATTAGGTAGTCGTATCCATTCGCCGGGACTTCCAGTACTTCCGGTACATCAAAAACGTACGAAGACGCGATACGGTCGTTTACGCATCGATCTCAAACCAAATACGCAAAATCACAAACGGTTGGAGTAATATATACCCGAGAGTGTTACAATTTCAAGTCACACCTACAGTGTCTGAAAAAGATCTACAAGTAGTTCGAGGGGTCATAAACGAGGACAGTTCCGCCCTGGTTCAAACTAAGTGAAGATGATCAGTCTCAACAGGAGCGTGGTCCGATGGTTCATCAGAATGGGATGTAATGAACCACTTCAACGAAAATATTCGTCCTACTGCAGTAAAGGTGAGAGATCAGCCCACTAACCATCGAAAGTGTACTAAGTAGTAGGGAAAAGACCGATCTGATACGATTTCTGAGGGAGCGGAGTAAGGCTGTGGCATGAGGCTGCTTTGAAGGCGGAAATTGTGGTGGAAATGCAGGGAAAGAGCAAATCTCTTATCATTTGTGAGGCTGTAAATTTGGTGAATGTGGTGGAGGGAGAAATGAGGCTGCAAAGGGTGGATAGGTTAGACCAGCCCTAAAGGGTGGATAGGTTAGACGGTAGAAATGAGGCTATGAATGAGGCTAGGGATGACGTCACGGTTGGGTCACGTAGAGTGCGCACAGACATCATCGCAAATGTATTATTAGTACTAACGTCTCTGGCCGAACGAGATGAGTAAGCTGATTTGGGGCTCCAATGTGTTTACAGAGTCATCTTCGTGAATATCCAGTTATCTTGCCCCGTCACGGGAAAAGCTTCTGAAAAAATCCCCCAAAGAGGGGGAGGGTGTCCCCATACATAGCCATGCATGCAGCTAAACTACCCAATCATGTTTCTTAACGGATGGAGTGTGGCATTCTATTTTTTCTGTGTTTTCTGTAGAATACGATGGAATGGCTGTTGCAGAAAAGTTCTGGCTGTGCATGCGTGGTGCACAGGCAGACCTGGGGTGGACGTTTTGGGGTATTGGTGGACCATACGTGGTCGGAACGAGTCGTGTGAGGTGTCAGTTTGAAATACTCGTGGCGGAGCATACGACTGGACTGGTGTGTCGTGAAAATGTCGTCCCTCTGTGCACGCGCAGACAGAGAATAGTGCGAAAAGTTATGGGCCGTATTTGGTGTTAGTTTGAAGCAATCGTAGGGCAGAGTCCGTCTGGACTGGTATGCGGAGGAAATGCCGTCAATCTGCGCATGTAGTGAAAAAAGGACGTTGAGGTAGAGATGGACCATTCGTGGTGTGTCAGTTTGAAGCACTCGCGAAGCAGCGTCCGATTGGCGTCGTGATTTTGTCCGGTTTCAACAACCTGTGCATGCGTAGGGGGCATCTGAGGTGGGATTTTATGGATTTTATTGGAAGTCGCGTCATGCTACTCATGAGCAGTTGGACATTAGTAGCGAAGAGAGCATTTTGGGACGTGAGCAGGGACGTGTTTGGGGAATATAGGGACCATCCGTTGTTCATGTTGAACTTTCGTGGGTAGAATCTTGGCGTGTGAAGCGCTTCGCAGTCGGGGGGTAGTAGCGAAAGTGGTCATTTTGGAGATGTGGAGCGGCATATTTGAGCGATTGAGGGGCCATCCCAGGTCCGAACATACAATGTGGGCTGTTATATTGAAGTTCTTGGCGTGTAGTCGACGACTGAAGTAGTTTGGCCCAGGAGTGACTTCATTTGTGACGTCAGCGGCAGTAGAGAGAGCACAGGTCGCATCAGGAGCGCACATGCGACTAAGCGGATACCTACACCTCAATGCACTAACGCGGTTGCCATATGGAACCTGGTGTGAACCATGAAGTTGGGTACATTGCCGTCATAGGGCAGCGATTTTATACGTATGAGTTACATGAGATCATATTGAAACTCCTGATGTAACGTCAAGGGAGATAACTTTTGTTCACGACTGTTGACCTAGGAACAGAGAAGATATACCCATACGTTATAGAGTCGGTTTAAACCGAAACGGTTCGAATCAGTATGAAAGTGAATTATTGACTCACCGCGGTAACACCCTTAACACCTGCCTTAATGCATCTAACACCCGCCTTCACGCAGTGACACTCTAACGTTGGGGAGTAAGTGTTGTACATACAGACACACACAAAGACACAACCTATGCGTAGTTCTATGGGTGTCAGTGCTAAGCCCTATTCTGAATGGCTAGTCCAATGAGAGAACAACAACAGCAAGGATTACAGGTCAATTATTTTATTATCCCCTCCATCACAACACGCTGGAGGAGCCACTATGGGTGTGTTGACAATTCTCCTATGCTTTTGTCTTGTCCAATCAGAATCCGCCCGTGCAAATCTCTGTTGCTTTTGTCCAATCAAAAGCCCCCCTTTGAGAAACTGCCCTTGTGTTGCATCAGTCTTTGGCCATGCTCGCTCTGGGCTACCCCTAAGCGTCTTCGGCAGTCCAGGGCCCTATGTGGGGAATTCTATATCAAGCTTGTTGTGTAAAGTCATACACTACCCTGACCGTGACTTTGGCGTGAACACTCGGGAGTAGTAGGAAGAGCGCAGATACGGGCGGATGCACAATCGGATGGATGAAATGTACACATACGTATAAACTAGCCCATAGGGGTAACTAGTAGTAAGTGGCAGATAAAGACGCCTGTGGAGTGTATGGAGATAATATTATTGAAAGAAATGGCGTCATCGGCAGTGAACAAATCGCAAATACGGTTGGATTAGGTACGGACATGAGACTAAACGGCTACCTACACCCCTATACACTAGTTCATAGAGTAACTAGTGGCATGTGGATACACCATAAGGTGTTCTGGATAGGACATGATGGGTCTGTTCACCCTAGTGGAATTACGTCCCCTGTAGGGTACTGGGTGTTGAATTTGATTATAGTGATCAGTAAAATTGTATTTTAGACTTGGGATTCGAATCCACGCCCTTTTGTGCAGAGCAGTATACCCATACTCCTGGTGAAGAAAATATCATGGATCTTGAGACTCGACCATCCTGACAAAGCTGGCTATCATGGCCAAAGTTATTCTATATATTGGTAAACATGTACAATGGTTTCACAACATGTCGCGTTATAACAAATGGGTGCGTGTCAGGAGTAGGATTCGAACCCACGTCCTCACATTTGTGGTCCACCATTTAAGACTGGCGCCTTAGACCACTCGGCCATCGTGACAAACGCTGGTTATCCTGGTGAAAATTATCCTTATATGTTGGTACATATGTACAATGGTTTTACAACCTAATGTGGTATGGATGCCGCGAATACCCTTACCGTCCGTCTTAATTCCAGTTGCGATAGAATGTAGAGGGCAGGGCATGATGGTCTGTCCAGTCTGGCAGAGTTACCTCCCCCTGTATACAGTACATCACACCCATTTTGGGATAGCCGTGTTTACAATTTTCGTATGTTATTGTCCATGTTTCAGACGCATCTTCGGCTGTTGGTTATGATCGGTTTGAGTTATGGTGATGACTGGTCACCGTCATCTGTAGTCAGGTCTGTGTCTGTAGATACCGTCATCTGTAGACAGGACAGGTCAGACCAGAAGACTATACTGTGAAATCATGTAGCTTTGTCAGTATGTCGGCACCTCTTCTCACTTCCCTTATATGCGTTGTAATTTAACGCTCCGTATGCTGAAACTCACTTCCAATACACTACACTGATGCTCTGTATTAACTAGATTGGTGTTTTCTAAAACCACACTGCTGCTCTGCAGCACAACACAGATGCTATGAAGCACTACGGTACCAATCTAGAACATTGAATCTGTGCCATACAACATCACACTGACGCTCTATAACACTGGAGTGTTGCTTAGTAATACTACAGGTCTGCACAGCTATGTATGAGTGATATATGTGAAGCTATGGGTGAGTAAGGTCTGTACAGTTACGTATGCTGAATGTGTGTCGGCCTACTGCTGTGGGAGTAATGCGATTTGTAGTAACAACTCTGCGGGGGAATCCCCCGATTCGTAGCATGCAACTAATCGCACGAAATAGGACCTGTTCTATTTCATACGACTTGTAGCATGCGATTAAATTCGTACGAGTGTTCTCACGATGCAACTGAGTTGTATGCTACAAGTTGTTACTACAAATCGCACCGTGAGAATGGGCCTTAAGGTAAGTACCGCTACCTGTTTGTGGTTTCTGTACAGCTATATACCTCTCTGTACAGTTACGGATGAGTAAGGTATGCGCTCTTTGTGACTAAGTCCAGATAAGCTATGTGTGCGCAGGATATCTGCAGCTATGTGTAGGTAAGGACGTACACCTATGTGAGACTGTTGTGTGGATGAGTATTAGGGTCCGCACTGTTATGCCTGAATACGGCCAGTACTGTCATGGATGAGTAAAGTGCGAGTGCGGATTTGTACAGCTATGTTTGAATCAGGCCTGTGTACATTGTAAATATGTACGGCTATGACGCTATCACACCGGGCCTTACAGACTAGTCTTTTGTGTTAAATGTCATTTTCATCTGACGACGATACAGCTCACCAATTCCCAGTGTACGAGTTGTCACAGCGACACAGCTCACCAATTACCAATATACGAGTTGTCAGAGCATTTCCATCAAAGCTCTCTAGATTTGTATCTAATACCTATGATGAATACCGCTTATGCCGGTGCTAGGGGCCCTGTGGTCATGTCACCCAAGTTGCCACATGAACAAGTACAATAAAAGCGTACCTCAGATACAACACATATCACAAATCGCTAGATTCTTGGTATGTGCTTTAGAATAGGTTAACCAGAAGACTATACTGTGAAGTCATGTGGCTGTGTCAGTAAGTCGGCACTTCTTCCCACTTCCCTTATATGTGTTGTAATTATGTCTCCCCCAACTATGTTGGGGGGAGACATCTAGTGTTTGTGCTGTCTGTCTGTCTGTCTGTCTGGATGTCTGTCCGTCCCCTTGCCTTGTCTGCAAGATATCTTGAGAACTACTGGATGGAATTTTACCAAAGTTGGACGGAAGCTTCATTGGGATAGCCCCCTCATTTGATGTGTGTGCGTGCATTCATCCATGTCCGGTGTCTGTCCGTCCGTCCATCTACTTGTACATGTATATACAGACCTTGTCTGCAAGATATCTTAAGAACTACTGGATGGAATTTCACCAAACTTGGATGGAAGCTTCATTGGGATAGCCCCCTTATTTGATTAGGTTTTGGTGTGTGTGCATGCGTTCGTCCGTGTCCGGTGTCCGTCCGTCCGTCCATCTACTTGTACATGTATATACAGGCCTTGTCTGCAAGAGTTGATGGAATTTCACCAAACTTGGATGGAAGCTTCATTGGGATAGCCCCCTCATTTGATCAGGTTTTGGTGTATGTGTGCATGCATTCATCCGTGTCGGGTGTTCGCCCGTCCGTTCATCTACTTGTACATGTACATACAGGCCTTGTCTGCAAGATATCTGGAGAACTACGTGACGGAAGTTCACCAAACTTGGATGGAAACTTTATTGGGATAGCCCTCTCATCTGATTAGGATTTGGTTTGTATGTGCGTTCGTCCATGTTCGGTGTCCGTCCGTCTGTCCATGTACTTGTACATGTATATGTATATACAGGCCCTTTCTGCAAGATATCTGAAGAACTACTGGACAGAATTTCACCAAACTTGGATGGAAGGTTCATTGGGATAGCCCCCTCATTTGATTAGGTTTGGGTGTGTGTGTGCATTTATCCATGTCCATCGTCCGTCCGTCCATCTAATTGTTCATGTCTATACACACCTTGTCTGCAAGATATCTGGAGAACTACTATAGACGGAATTTCACCAAACTTGGATGGAAGCTTCATTGAAATGGCCTTATGATCTAATTAGGTTTGGGTGTGAGCTAGTGTTTGCGTGGGTCCATGCAAAATGTGCTTATCTGTCTGTCCAATTTTTGTTCACTCCATATCTTGGAAACTACTAAAGGCAGATGCATGAAACTTCTATACGGTACAGCATGTATACTATAGGTGTGGCTCTTGTATGTTTTGCATCTTTCCTATAATGTGATCAGTTTCGAAATAGTTGATGCTTCACAATTACATGTATTTCACATTGGTTGAACGCTGTAGATGTCGACATTCCACTCATTGCTATATAAATCCCGACTCCTCACTGGGTTACTGCAACAATAAAAATCGCCTCTTTGTAATTAATATTTTTAGATGCGCAGCTTTGTTTAGGATACTTATTGCTACATTCATTTTATAGCACATTCCCTTAAATTATGTGCCCACTCAAGGCAAGGTGGGAGGTTGGGGGAGACGTATGTTTTTGCTTAAAAAAACAACCAGCATAGGCTTCATGCCGGAGTGGCAACTCAAGGGTCAAAGCGGAACCTCTAGTTAATGTCAGTATTTAAGACGAGATTGTGTTTTTATGCCTACAATGGAAAGTCGTATTAAACCATGAGATGATAGCGAATTTTAACGACAACCAATAAATTTGGAATCAAAATCATGAAAAAGAATTTCTCCGCTGTGCAACCGATTTGATTCTTCGTGAACTTTCAATTTAAGTATGAGCATAAAGAACCAACATTTCTGAGGATGTAAAATATCTCAATGGATGGATGGATGGATGTACTTGGGCATATGCGAGCGATTGTCATATGTCAAACGACATCCATTCGACTGTTGCACTAAGGCCAAATTGACGTTGATATATCTGGTCGCTCTACTTATTATGCGATAGCCTGTCAGCATTGAAACAGTTCTAGAAAAGGCTTCCGTGACACACTGACCGAAATATGAATTCGTGTCAAATGAAGCCACTGGTCTATATTAAATCTAGACTACGCATTCGGACAGCTCAGTGTCACACAGAGGTAAAATTTGAGTACAATTCAGTACAATTGCACCGTGTCTGATTTTATCCGGCCGGAATTCCCCGCTTACAATTGCTGTACATAGCATAATGATCAGTTCCATCGTTTAATTTATCACGCAGCGGCATCATTTATCCGGACGAGTTCTCGGTTTCAGTTTGTCACTAAGCAAGACCTATCTCCGCTCAAAGCTAAACATCTGTGAACATACCGAGAATCTCGTGATTTGTGTAGTATGAGCATGGGCTTGCTCTTTTAAGTGTCAGAGCGTCAAACTCGCTTTAATAGCAGAAACGTTTTACGGTTTGATATTCAGAGTAAGATGTAGACGACTTCAGACCTTAACCTATGGTTGTGGACAGATAGGAGGCCTAACCTTCTCGATTACATGCCAAATAGGCTAGGCATCCGGTATTATAAAGAAGCCCAGAGTCACATCTGAACACATCTAGGTTACACGAAGGCGTTCCATTCGGCGTATTGTGACATATGTTTTAATGATGGGTTATATAATAAATGTGCTGTCATGCGTGACACGATGTCCTATAAACATATAACCATGATGACGTCTATTTTCGTCAACAAATCTGGGTCAATTATCCGACCGGCCCAATGGGACTAGATCTGATTGAAGATTCCGGGGACCGTAGAACGACAAGTAAATGTTCTCTCTGAACATCAGCGTCACTTAACACAAACAAGATTGAGGGGCTTGTGTACATAAACGGTATAAATTGTAACTTTGTAAATAAGATATATTTGTTCTGTGTACCTGTATATTATCATACACCTTGTCTTGAAGCAAAAACATTAGGTTCCGCTTTGACCCTTGAGTTGCCGCTCTGGTATGAAGCCCATACTGACTTTTTTTCCAGCAAATACATACGTCTCCCCCAATCTTGCCTTGAGTGGGCATAATATTTTTGGGAAGGAGCTAGAAAATGAATGTGACAATAAATATCCAAAAACAAAGCTGCACATCTGAAAATACTGGTCAGAGATGCCGACGACAAGACCCCACAGTCTGACAGTCTGAGGGATAGAAATTTTATGTGAACAAGCCAATCAGGTGAGGATGCCATTCCAATGAAGCTTCCAACCAATTTTGGTGAAATTGCGTCCACTAGTTCTCCAGATATCTTGCAGACAAGGCCTGTATATGCATGTACAAATAGACGGACGGACATTGGGCAAGGACGCACGCATGTAGGAACCCCAAAACCTAGTAAGATGAGACCTTTCCAATGCAGCTTCCATGTAAGTTTGGTGAAATTCCATCCAGTAGTTCTCCGGATATCTTGCAGACAAGGCCATATGTACATGAACAAGTAGACAGACAGAAGGACGCACACTGAAAAGGACACACACACACACTCAAACACACAACATATTGGGGAGGCCATTTCAACGAAGCTTCCATCCAAATTTGGTGAAATTCCACTCAGCAGTTCTCCAGATATCTTGGAGTCAAGGCCTGTATATACACGAACAAGTAGACGGACGGACACCGGACAAGGACGCACGCACGGACACAACCTAAAACCTAATCAGATGAGGCCATTTCAATGAAGCTTCCATCCAAGTTTGGTGAAAGTCCATCCAGTAGTTCTCCAGATATTTTGCAGACATGGCCAGGCTGTATATGTATGGACAAGTAGACGGACGGACGGATGGACAATTGCTATGTTATATTGATTTAGAAAGCCTACCTAAAATCCTCTAAGAGATATTGTTTTAACAAATAACATGGACAGATGGACGGACAAAGCAGACAATACCCTTCGGCTAAGCTGGACAGAGGGTTAAAATCAGTATAGGCTTCTTCTTTTCCATCACGATCAACGTCACGTCTCAACAGTACTTACAGATAGAGCATAAACACAACAATTTTCATTGATTTACTGTATTTTAAATCACAGTGACCTTGATCTATTGACCTCAAAATGAATAGGGTTCATCACTGACCCATGGGTAAGGTATACACAAAGTTTGGTACCAATCCACGACATGGAACTGGAGATATCGCACGGACAAGCAACAGTTAAAGGATTTTTATCAATATTTTTTTCTCTCTGGAATATTTGTCAGAAGAGTTAGTACTTAACTAAGAATTTAAAAAAAAAAAATTTCCTTGTCCCCTGTGGGCGTATTTAAGCCTTTTTGGCAGCTCTATTTAGCTCCCGGTCAGATATGCATATTTGTGGAATGAAAGCGAGGCCGCCAATCTGTGACGTCACAGACGCGAGAGCTCGCTGATGACAGGTAGCAATTTAGTATGGATTACATACTGGGAGAGATTTCTTTTAGTGGCATTTAGAAGTCGGGAAGTAGATAAATAAACAAATTGCTTATTGCGTATCGTTTTGATACAGGTATCGTTCTCAAGTCAATGACATCAATAAATCAATAAGCAGTATATATTCATCTCCAGCGCTTATGACCTACTGATCCAGGAACCCCACCGTGCCTTGAAGCCTTGTTAATTAATCCAGCCATCTCCACAAGTCTAATCCTGTCCTATTAAATATATCTCACCTGGTATAATACTATTGGTATCATACTGTTGACATTTACTCAAGGAACTGTATATATACTGCTTATTTATTTATTGATGTCAAATACAGGCACAGATTTCGGGAAGAACCTACCCTGTTCCCAAGGGCGTCGTTAGGGAAGTCACCTCGAAAAACCTTGAAGACGCCCTGGTTCTCCCAGTTTTTTCTGTACGGCTTTGTGTGTACGAAGGGGTACCAAGACAAAGGAATCATCCACGCGATTACAACACATATTTATCAGCATAACCTAACCAATAACAGACTTACCAACTTGTACATAGCGACTCTTCTTTCTTGTATTTATATTTCCCTCTGCTCTCTCATTGTTATTTATTATTTAATTATTTATTTTAATATCTAGTGCTGCAAAAGATCTTAAATTAACGAAGAAATGTACCGTGAAAGTTAAATAAAACATTGAGTTGATGGGCCGCGAAATCCGTATGGGAAGCGGCCCTTAAACTACAATTTCAATCATTGATGTCATTGACTTGACAACGATACTAGTACCTTTATCGAAACGTCGTCCTGAATAAACTAGAAGTTGTTATCCATAAGCAATTTGTTTATTCATCTACCGGGAGAGAGTTAATCAGCTGTGACAAATCCAATTATCGGCTTTATCTGAACTGTGATTTCGTGGGCTTCTTCACAATTCGACTCGAGAATACTACCGCCTTATAAATAGCAGTGTAAATTGACTCCAAAATGCCGTATTGTGCCGCCTACGGTTGTACAAATGAGCAGAAAAAAGGTTGTGGGGTGAACGTCAAGATGTCCATTTATGTCCTCTGTATATAGATCATCATTTTTGATTAATTATACAGCGATATACGCGATGGAGTAATCGCAAATCCACAGTTTAATATATAGCTCAGACAACTGCCCGCAGGAGACGGTCGCCTGTCTGACGTCACAAGGTCACGTGACGCCTAAGCTCATTAACGGGTTAACTGGCGGAAATTGAGCTACGGCTTAAATACGCCCAAGGAAAAAATTTAAAAAAAAATTCTTAGTTAAGTACTAACTCTTCTGACACATACTCCAGAGAAAAAAAAATACTGATAAAAATCCTTTAACAGGCGGGCGGAAATCACGATCACAATATACAAACTCGACTATCGCCGGGCATACAAGAGTGAGTGAGTGAGGGAATAGGATTTAACGTCGCTTTCAACAATATATCAGCTTTCTGGCAACGAACCAACTAAGCACCACCCAGCCAAATTGCGTTCCTGCTACATCAAAGACAAAATCTTTGAAGTGAGTGAGTGAATAGAATTTAACGTCGCTTTCAACAATATTTCAGCTATATCATGACGAACCAGCCACCACCCAGCCAAGTTGTGTTTCTGCTACTTCAAAGAAGGAATCTTTGAAGCAGCATGGAACGAGACACCCTCCATCCACCCGATAAAACACGGACAGCGCACAAGACACAGACAGGACGCTTACATGGTGCAATAAAGACAAGTGATATTACATTGCAAGACATCACATTATCAAGCTCCTGTTGCTTCTCAGCAACATGCATTGAAGCAACAGGAACCTGAAAAAGTTAAGCCAATTCGAGTCATTGCTGCATCCCCTTATTATGTAAGTCCGCAAACTAATCTTTGTTTCAGTAAGCATACGTGATGGTTTTTTCCAAGGAAACTAGTTATGTCGTATCAGCATGTCCTATAAGTCTGTCTATTTTAATTAGTCGTCTACTTTGGAGCTTGTCAATAATCAGCAGTTAACTCTGCAACAATTTTCTTTTTTGCATTGTGTAGAACAAACAGAACGACTGCCATTTCCCCGTGATATCGATAATATATCGCGTTTGAAATAACTTTTTGATTCTCTCCATATAAAACTCCAGTACAGTGGTTTCATGTACCGGGACTCAATTACATAGGGAGACGTCATAATGTATTCGTGCTGTCTGGCACAAAGGTCAACAATGCCTTGTATGGTCATAGAGGTGTGTGCGATTTATCATTCGGCAATTTCACTGGACATGGAATATATGCGACACTCTCACGGACCGCCTATAATTACTGTATTCGGCATTAATGACCTTTGTGCCAATGAGCATGAATACATTATGACGTCTCCCTATGTAATTGAGGCCCGTTGCGTAAACAACTGTACTGGAGTTTTATATGGAGTGAATGATAAAGTTATTTCAAGCGTGATATATTATCGATATCACGGAGAAATGGTAGTCATTTTGTAGAGTTCAGTTTGTTCTACACGCTGCAAAAAAGAAAATTGTTGCAGGGTTAACTGCTGATTTTTGGCAAGCTCCAAAGTAGACGACTAATTAAAATGGACAGACTTTAGTAGAGTTATTCCTCGGGACATGTGGAAACCGACTTCCTTGGTAATATATTCCCCAAGATTCTCCTTCACATCGGACCGCGATATTTCGGCACGATATTGGTTGGCGGCGTGGTCTCATTTTCTGGGATAGTTCTACATGCTTCGAAAATGAACGCTACATCAGTCAAGTATAATAGCTTGTTCACAACTAAAACTGGAAATAAAACCCGCCCACCCCAGTTCCTTGGAGAGTAGATAATGATAAATGAGCAATTTAGGCCATGTTGATGTAGATGTCAACTGTGTTAGTGTTCAGGAGGATTCTGCTGGTTAGTGAGGTGGCTTAGGGCCATATTTTGGGGAGACCGTGACACGCTGGACCAAAGCACCAAACTTGGCACACTCATCACTTGGAACAATATCAGAAGGGGTGCCCTTTGCTCTGGGCTCTGTGATGCCCTCTGAGAATACAAGGGCTTCTGAGGGGCAATATTGTTATTTAAAGAATAGTTAGCCTAGAAACAGCTTCGTTATTTTCATTATCCTTCAGGCTGGGAAGCTGAAACTTGCCACACTGTATCACTGGTTTATGCGCTACCGGAAAGTGTCACAAAATCCAAGATGGCGACCATGATGACATCACAGTGACATCATATCCCCAAAATAAGTCATTTTGCGGCGATTTTTCGGACCGATTTTCCCCATTTTTTATTTGTGGAATTTTCTTCGCTGAAACTGCCTGGTAAATTAGTAAATAATCATCTTATTTGAGATAAAATACTTTTGAGCACTTTTACGAAGAACAACACATTAATTTTGAAGGAATACGATGAAAACAGAACTTTCTGGTACACCCTAATGTTATCCATTATGAATTTACTCATGAAGCTGTGCTCCGAGTTTTATGCAACAGGCTCAAAAATAACATCAGTAGCATAAGCTATAACTGCTCTAAGTTACAGCCCTCGACTTTTCTTCATTTTGGAGTATCAGGAAAAAGTTTTTTGAGAAGGGAGAGCCGGGTGGCTGAAACCACCTATACCAATTAGGTTTACATAATCGCCTGTGTAAAAGGAAACAATCGCCCCTTATCCATGTAAAAATTGACAATTCAGCTTTTCATCTGGTAAAATGGGAGAAAAAGATGGAAATGTCCAAGACATTAGGGTATTCTAGCATTTACCAGGTTCACCCCATGTTAAGGTGTTTACTCCATCAGACGTCCTCGATGCTCATCCATTGACATCCGATGAGTTATTTGTTTGAGTTGATCTGTCATAACAGCTCACGAGCTAGCGTATCTAATTCCGCTTAAGGCGTTGCTAGGGGCCGTGGGGATACTTCATAGTATCCATATTAACAGCGGAAGGGGATACTGGAAATTTAACTGCTCTCTGTTGAAGGATAAATCTTATGTCGATCTAGTTAATAAAACCATCACCGAAACAGTCGAAGAATACAGTTCAACACCTTATAACAGAGCATACCTCGCTGATATACCCAGGAACGATCTACAACTACTAATAAACGAACAACTATTTCTAGACACCTTACTTATGAAAATCCGGGGGGAAAGTATACAATATAGCACGCGAAAGAAGAAAGAAAATGTGAAAAATGAAAGGAAATTAGAAGATGAAATACAATTACTTGAAGATGAAATTCAGAACAACTTTGTCGGCATAGACGAAGCTAAAATCAAACAATTAGACGAGACAAAAAAAACTAGAAGAAATCAGAAATGTCAAGATACAAGGAATTATAACTCGAACAAAAGTTCGTTGGGTTGAGGAAGGTGAAAAACCGTCCAAATATTTTTTATCTCTTGAAAAGAGGCAATACACCAACAAAATGATGACGAAATTAACAAACGATACCGGAGACGACTTATATAATACAAAAGACATTCTTGAAGAAGAAAGACGCTACTTTTCAAAACTGTACTCTAAACAAGACACAAATTACGTCGACACAGATAGATTTTTGAATGATTTAGATCTCCCAACGCTAACAGACAAAGAAGCAGCTGAACTTGAAGGAGATATATCATACGTAGAACTTACAGCCGCCTTGAGGGATACAAAGAATGATAAGAGCCCAGGATTGGATGGTTTTCCAGTGGAATTTTTCAAAGTTTTTTGGAACCAGTTAGGATATTTTGTACTCCGGGCAATCAACACTAGTTTTCATCAAGGAGAATTTTCGCTTACCCAGAGACTGGGTGTCATCACTTGTTTACCCAAGCCTAATAAACCAAGAAATCTATTGAAAAACTGGCGACCAATAACTCTGCTAAATGTAATTTACAAATTAGCGTCAACTTGTATAGCCAACCGAATCAAAACCGTTCTCGATCGAATTATTCATGAAGACCAGAACGGTTTTATTTCTGGCCGCTATATTGGAGAAAACATCAGAATGATTTATGATCTGATGTTCGAAACAAGGGAAAGGGAAATTCCGGGGCTCATTTTGTCAATAGACTTTGAGAAGGCATTCGATTCTATCTCCTGGCGACTTATGGACTTATTTTAAAAATCTTCAATTTTGGCGATGATATTCAAAAATGGGTAGGCTAGCCTCTTTCTACGAAAATATTAAAACATCAATTATACAAAACGGTCACTTGTCATCATCGTTCAATGTCGGCAGGGGATGCCGCCAAGGTGATCCAATATCGCCGTACCTCTTTTTAATGTGCGCAGAGGTCCTTGGACACATGATTCGAAAGAATGATAAAATCAAAGGGATACAGCTAGGAGGAGTGGAGTTTAAAATCAGTCAATATGCAGATGACACCCAGCTAACCCTTGACGGTTCAAAGGCTTCCTTAAAAGAGGCACTCGCTTGTCTAAATCTATTCTATACATTTTCCGGTTTAAAAATAAATATTGAAAAGACAAAAGCGGTGTGGATAGGGTCACTTACTGGGTCTGACATCAGGCTATGTCATGCAGGAAGAGAGTCTGGATTGGGTGAACGACTTTACTGCACTGGGAATCACCTTTACAACAGTTAACTTTACTGACATGTGGAGATACAACTATTTATCTAAAATAGAGGATTTGAAGAGAGAGCTGAGCAAGTGGAAAATGCGAAATCTAAGTCTCTTAAGAAAAATAACAGTCATAAAATCGCTGGCAATGTCTAAGCTAATACACCTCTTCCTTTCCCTTCCAAACCCACCGGAGACCTGTATGAAATCCATTAATAAAGTGTTGTATACATTTCTCTGGAATGGCGGTCCGGATAAAATCAGGCGGTGTGTCATTACGCAAAATTACAAACTTGGGGGGTTACGAATGATAAATCTTCAAAACTTTGTACAGGCTTTAAAAATATCATGGATGAGGCGCATAGCATTTCATGACAAAAAATGGAAATATCTAAACTGGGACATGCTTTCGTCAACCTTGTTCAACTATGGGGGAGAACGGCTTACAGATATGATAAAAAACTGTAGTAACCCTTTCTGGAAAGAAGTCCTCCGAGCATGGCAATCCGTTCATAAAAAAACTACCAATCCAGGAACTGTCTGAAATTCTCAACGAGCCTTTATGGTACAATCTAAATTCTAAAATAAAAGGTCTATTCATAAAAAACTGGTATGATAATAAAATACGCTACATTAAGGATATTCTCAACGAGAATGGCACATTAAAATCATTTGAGGAAATCAGGGCTAGTTATAATATACGGGGGACCTTTTTGGACTACAACAGGATAATAAAAAGTATACCAAAAAGCTGGATAGAGATTATCAATCAAAATTCCACAGATGTAGGACACTGGAAATACACCCCAACTATTCCTCATCAACTAGGCGTACTTGCTAGGGAAAAGAAGGGGTGTGGACGATTCTATGATATACTAAACACGGAAAAATATGAAAAAGCCAATGCACAACTAAAGTGGGAGGACTTTATTGGGATCGGTGAAATAGATTGGCCCAGCGTTTTTGACGTAAATGTACATTGCTATCAACATACCAAATTGAGGGACTTCCACTATCGCTTTCTACATAGAATTATTTATACAAAGTCGTTGCTACATCGCATTGGTATCACCAGTGACGATTTATGTGACTACTGTAAAACAGAAAGTGAAACCTTCGAACATCTATTCTTCCAGTGCAGTATGGTCACGCCATTATGGTCTAATCTTCAAAAATGGCTAAAAACGGAAATAGGGCTGGACTACATTATTACGGCAAAAGAAATGGTCGTGGGATGGGGGAAAAATATATGTGGCCTGAACACGCTAATGATATTAACAAAAATGTATATCTATAAAAATAAGTTTCTGGACAGACAGCTAAATTTTCCAACCCTCAAACATATATTTCGTAATCACTACACCCTTGAAAATTATGAATCAAAACTAGACCTTTCACCATGTTGAAATGGGAAATGTTCAAATTACATTTTGATTAGATCATGATGTCCCAGCAGATACTTAGAAGTAAAATAAACTGATATGGTATTACGTGCTTAAGAAATAATATATTTATTCTAGTCTTGAAACCCAAGTTTTCTTTTTTTTTCTCCTTGTTTTTTCAATATTTTTTTTTATTATTGTTTTTTTTTTTTACGTGTGTCCTGGTTTTTAAGGTTTTTTGTTTTTTTTTGGTGTGTTTCTTTAGTATGTTTGCTTATACTTTATACATATATGTGTATAAATATTGAAAAAACCACGAAACTAGTAGTATATGCTGGGGTTACTACATTAATATTTTCTTCTAAACCGGTATCGTCGCTTCTACGACTCTTCAGTAGTAATAGTAATAATTTATTGCAATAATTTATTTCATGAATTTATGTACATACAGTTACATGAATTGACTGGTGACATGGGTAAACTCGAATAAATGTAAGTAATTAATAATAGAAATCGACATACTAACTGTAATTAATACCTCATGCTGGTCAGACGAACTATATATATTTGTATATATGTATATTATAAATATGCGGATAATAAATTCAACCATTTAAAAAAAAACAAAAACAAAAAAAACAGCTGCAATAAAAGCGCGGCTGAGATACTAAGGCTACGACCGAGAATCCACCGTATTCTCGGATCTGCAGGTGAGGTGCCAAGGGAAGCTTTCCTGTTAAGTCATATGGTTGCTGTTTAGTCGCCAGACGTCAATTTTCCCCACTTCTTGCATATCGCTCCATTTTCAATCTTTCTACTTTTAAGTTCGAGAGAAGAATAGCTGAATTAACAAATGTTACACGGGCCGGGGACTTGTGTTTAGTTCTACACGTCTCTGTTTGTATATTTGTGACCGCCGAAAAAGCCAGTGAGTCAGTGAGGGTGAAACTGAAAAGAACAATCCCAAAAAAGGCATCTTACGCCTGTTGGAGGCCGGGATTTTTTATTGGAAGGCCATCAAATTACGTCAGGATAGCTAACAGAGCTGTATGGCCAGAAAAGGGACTCTAAAACGAAGAAGGAATCAAAAGAACATTTAACGCCCAATGGGGACCGAGAACATGCAACATACAAGTAAGGGTGAGTGAGAGAATAGAATTTAGCGTGGCTTTCAACAATATTTCATCTATATCGCGACGAACCTACTAAGCACCACCCAGCCAAGTTGCGTTCCTGCTACTTCAAAGAAGAAATCTTTGAAGCAGCATGGAACCAGACACCCTCCATCCACCCTATAAAACACTGAGGACAGCACACAAGACACAGACAGGACGCTTACATGGTGCAATAAATACAAGTGATATTACAGTGCTAGACATCGCATTATCAAGTTCCTGTTGCTTCTCAGCAAAATGCTTTGAAGCAACAGGAACATGTAACCACCCAATCACCCGCGCAAACTACAAGTAACATGTTATAGCACTTGTCTATATATTTTCATTGAATTGACACAGCTTTGGTCGAATGTTCATGGAACTTTGTCAAGATAGCTGTGGAAATACCAAGTGTGAAAATACAGGCCCGCAATATTGGTTTTCTTTTCGGTCAAAAGCCTGTCAAACATTTTCAGGACAACTTTTAGGGATCTCAGAAAAATGAATAGACACAGACAAGAACATGAAATTAACATTAAAATAACACGTTGACTTCTATCCGTCGCTATTGACATGACTGAGAGTGCTTAGGACGATTTCAGGTTCAGAGGCAGATTGGGGGAGGGGTCTGAAACTACACCTTATTCCCACTGGGTAACAATACCATTATATTTACATATTTACATGTGCATGGTTCAGGACCCATGCACTACTCCTATTATATGCCGATTCTGCAGGCACACCCACTAGTAAAATGATACTGGATAGGGAGGATCCCGTGTTCAATTGTTATTGTTAGATTCAGCTTCATCCTCCCCCCCCCCCCCGCTCTTCCCAATAAAATTTTCTCTGATGCTCGGAACTGTTGAGAGCTGGCAATTTGTGTCCATATAGCAAATCATATTAGGGCCATTTAATTCTCGGAGAAGAGCATCATGGGTAAATTCAGAATGGACGACAGTTGTGTTTTTGTCGTATTTTCTTCAAAATTGGTGTATTTTGTCTTCGTGAAAGTGCATAATAATATTTTATATTTTATATCAGATGATTATTTACTGATTTACAAGGCAATTTGAGCGAAGAAAATGGCACAAATACAAAATTTGAAAAATCGATCAGAAAAATGGCTTATTTTTATAATATGACGTCACTGTGACATCATCATAGAGGCCATCTTCAATTTTGTTACATTTTATTGTAGCGCCGGAACCAAAGATATAATGTGGTAAGTTTCAGCTTCTTAGCCTCAAGGATAACGAAAATGCTGAAGCTATTGAGAAGCCAACTATTTTTTCAATGATAATATTTTCCCTCGGATGCCCTTTTGGGGGCCAGAGGGCGTCACACGGCCCAGAGCAATCCTTCTGATATTGTTCTCAATGCCTCAAGTGATGGATGTGCCAAGTTTGGTGCTTTGGTCCAGCGTGTCACGATCTTTTTGCTGAGCCCCCCCTCACTAGGTGGACTGTTAGTCCCCGAGGCCTGCCCTCTGCACATGTCTCTCGACAAATATATGTAGGTTTATTGTTTTGGTTGGAAATTTAAGCCATACGACGTCGGGCATTTTAGGTTTTCCTGGGTATTCTTGTATTTACTAGTTTTACCACATGTTGAGGCGTTTAGTCCACGATGCTCATCCATTAACATCAGACGAGTTGTTTGAGCTGATCTGTCATCAACAGCTCTCGAGATAGCGGTGCTAGGGGCCGTGTGAATATATCATTGTCTCCACATGAACAGCTGAAATAAAAGCGC
Source organism: Hanleya hanleyi (assembly GCA_036873755.1). Lineage (NCBI taxonomy): Eukaryota > Metazoa > Mollusca > Polyplacophora > Lepidopleurida > Hanleyidae > Hanleya > Hanleya hanleyi. The sequence goes on from JAVTVY010031358.1 coordinate 55,417, forward strand.
TGCTGAGATACCAAGGCTACATCCCAGAATCCACCTTATTCTCAAGTCTGACTCAGCCAAGGCTACATCCGAGAATCCATCCCATCCATTCTCAGGTCTGAAGGTTAGGTGTCGACGAATGCTTTCCTGTATCATGCTTGCTTTTTAGTTGCCAGACGTCAATTTTTCCCACCTCTTCCATATCGCTCCAATTTAGGGTAAGATTGCTTTTTGCCATCAAAGAGCATTAATGAGCGTATGTTGTTGGGCATTTTACTGCGTTAAGTCGGATGTTGGGAGTTATTAAGTCGTGTATTCCTGGGCAAGGGAAGGTGTCAACACAATGAAGGGATTCAAATTGTAAGCAGTTGTAGGCTACAGGAGAGAGACGAAGGTATAATTTCCTGTATCCAGAAGCGTTTCTCCAAGGTCTGAAATGCCTGATGCAGGGTGAGCAGATTCTGTGCACGGTCAGTGTTGGGTTTCCTCAAACATGACATCTTCATATATTGCTATTGTAAGTATGTTTCTTATGCATGGAGACATACCCCAGTCACCCATTGGATGTCGTTCATGGTCATTACAAGATGCCTGCGAATGCTTTCTCGTTTATGCAGAGCTGCATCTTTATTATCTGCATTCCAAGCTTGGTGTAGGGCTGCATCAATAATATTGTCGATCCCAGTTTGGCTTGGGTTTGCTTCATTGATATTATTGAAGGTCTTGGTTGGGGAGCCTGTGAGGTTTCATACGGCGACGTATATTGCATCATCACGATTTTGTACTTCATAATCCACCAGCAAGGATAAAGTGTTGATACAGCCTAGCCTCACTATGTGCCTCAATATATTACCCAATCTCATAAAAGGCGGATGCTATGGTGTCCCCCAAATTAACAAAAGCATATTATTTTAACCCATTTATAAGGCTGACAATCTATAAGGGTGATTGCAGTACCAACACATCACGCCTAGATGTACAGTACATTTAGCGTTATTCATTGCGAATACTGTATGAAATTTCACATCTGAAATATATCACTAACAAATACTTTCATATGAAATATTCATCTTTTAAAGTTAATACTGAGCATAATCTAGGGTTCAGTGAGGTTCCAATCAAGAGTTCACAAAACAGCTGTCGACAGATATTCTCGAAGGGCGAGTCCGAAACCAGAGTAAAACAATCTTTACCAAAAGGAGGAGGAGGGAATTTGGCTTAATGTCACACTCAAGTTTGTTTCACTCTTACAAAAAGGATGAATTGGTGAAGCTTTTTAAAAACAAGAGCCCAAGGGGCTTCAATATACGCCGGTATATCTGGAATTACATTAGTCCAAATTTCAAGGTTGTTCTTACGAAGTAGGCTCTCATTTGCAAATTGTCTGGTAATGAGTGCGTGAGTGAGTCCATCCGAATCCTTTCGTCGGCAAAATAAGGAGAACCGTTGATATTAGAACCTTGATTTTTGGCATGAAGGTGCATTAGGGAACTGTTAATGTTATCAGCAAGTTCTGAGCTGACTAACTTTTGATGTAATTTGACCTACTTAGGTGACCTATAATATTACGCTTGGACCCCCAAGTCATCTTTCTCACCCTACTTTGTAGGTCCTGTGACGTTAGTCACACTACCCATGTTTAATAGCCTTGATTTCAATTGGTAGCTAGCAATCCAGAGAAAGGTCTACAATTTTGTGCCTCTGAGAATGTAACATATATCACATCAGTCAGCTAAACTAGATTCAGTTTTGGGGGACTGTGACCTTGACCTTTGACAAATTGATCTATGGCTCCTCTTCGCCATGCGAGTAAGGTATTTGATACCATTCCATACCTTGAAACTAGAGATATCGCATGGACAACAAATGTTAATGGATGAATGGACAGAAAGAAACATCGCATTACATGACCTCGTTTTCGACAGGCATATGAAAATGTGACTTCCAGATTTTGGAGTCACAGTGGCCTCGACCTTGACCTTGACCTTGACCTAAATTTTGGTACATGACACATCGTCTTCCGTCAGTGTATCAATGGGCACAACAAAATCATGATTTTTATGGATTTCATGATTTTGGGGGTCACAGTGACCTGGACATTCGACCTTGACCTACATTTTGGTACGTGACAAAACGGCTACCCATAATTTCTCAATGGACTAAAAAAATCATGATTTTTAACAATTTCATAATTTTGGGGTCACGGTGACATTTGACCTTGACCTACATTTTGATATGTGACACATTGTGTCCACCTAATGTATCTACTGACACAAAAAAATGTTATTTTTAACAATTTCCTGATTTTTGGGTCACAGTGACCTTTGACCGGACCTATATTTTGGTATGCGACACTTCATTTCCCCCTATTGAATCCACTCAAGAAATTAGAATTTTTAATGATTTCCTGATTTTTCGGTCACTCTGACCTTTGACCTACATTTGGTATGCAACACATCATTCCCCCTAGGGCATCCACTCACCAAAAATTAGATTTGTAGAGAGAAAACTCTCAATGATCAATGATTTTCGTTGTGACCTTTGACCTCTGACCGCGACCTCAATTTTGGTACGCGACACATCGTCTTCACCTAGCGTATCCACTCACAAAAAAAGTGCAACTGTGGATAGAAAATGTTCACAGATATAGACCGGACACGAACACTTCAGTGATTTCCTGTTTTTTTAGGCTAGTGACCTTTGACCTCTGACCTTCATTTTGGTACGCGACACATCCGTCTCCCCATAGGGTATCCACTCACCAAAAATTAGAACTGTAGATAGAAAACTGTCCCAGATATGGACCGGACAGACGGACGGACGGAAACCGCCATCACATAATACGTCATCATTTCACCTCCAGGCTGCAGTGAACGTCTTCCACAAGAAAATTAATTTCATTAACTTGTACAGGTGGACTGCTTATTCTATCAGTCAAGCTTTTTCTGAATCCAGTGCAAAATCATATACAGGGTCTTCAAAAATATGGGAGAGAGAAAAAGAATAGTGAGTTGTCGCTTTCAGCAGTATGACGGGAGTACTGTCAACTTCGATCTGTGATAATTTGCACAAGTTACTGAGAGACATAAAACTGAACTATTCTGGATTTTAGAAAGATGTGGGACAGTTTGAGCATATAGATCTGATATAACTTCATTTCTGATGGCAAACAGCATTCAGCAAAGGTCACACTATAATATTATTCCCTAGCAGAAGTTGTTTTTCACTTCTATGCACCTTTTTCAAAATGGTGGGATGGTGGAAGTACTTTTACCGACTTGTTGGAATCAGTTCACATTTGTAATTAAACATGTTGAACATCAATAATTTACTTGCCACATTGGCGAAACACCTGGATTTCTCCCCACGACATTGTCAAGGGACTTCAAATGTTACTTGCCCTCGTAAGAGGTTTTGGGCCCAGGTTTCAGGACGACTGCAATGTCGATCCTATTCAGGGGATTCCAATAATTTAGCTGGAAGCTGAGCGAGCAATACATCCATTAGGTTATAAACATGTAAAACTACTGGAAAATGTATTAGTTGATGGAACATTACAGTGACCACAAATGTTCAGCCAATTTTACTATGTCTGGTTGCTCTATTATCATGAATGTTTGTTTAATTTTCAGCTACTGGTAATGAGTAACATTGACAAATGAAACAGATAAATGACATTAAGCACCAATTGTGGTCTTTTTCAACTCAATGTAATGCCATTTGGTCTATGTTACATGCTCAAAACCCAAGAACATTTAAAGTTGTGATTCATGAGCTGCAGTGAAGATGGATGTGTTCATGTATGGTGATACTACTGTTTATTGGGTTTTGATAAACTAATAAAGCGAAAGTCTTTGAATTTGCTAGTTATGTATGCAGATCACATCTGCATGTAGCATCTAATTAGGCATGGTTGATGAATGGCTTTACGTGCTACTATCAGTAAGGTGTGTCCTCTCCCAAGACTATAAATATACAGCAAGTGGCAGAACTGACACCACAACCCCTCTGCCCACAAGGAAGGGAGAAGAAACACCCAAGCTCAAATTTTCCCTTCTACTACCAGAGAGAGCAACAGCATGTACAAAGTGAAGTCCAACAACATTTTCACTTGGGTATTTTTTTGTTTGTTTTAATTGACCTACAAGGTCACATTACTCTGTATACAGTCTGTTATGGACAATGTAAACACTCTGTACAAAAGATCCGGCAGTTCGGGCAGGGAGGGGTCAACTTTCAATGAGTATCAGCACAATTCCTGGCTCTGAACGCCGAGCCAAAAAATGACAGTCACAAATGTCATCTTGTTTTAATATATTTGGATATTCTACTAATGATGGGAGCATCAACACAGATGACTGATTACTCGTCTGGGGCAAGTGTGCTATCTGTTATATAGTGAATGTTATATTTGCATTGATGTTTACCACGACGGTATTAATGAATGTGTGCAAATTACACCAAAATATGCAATATGGTAATGGTGCAACGTTATAATTAATCATCACAACATATAAATTCATAGGAATTTCAAAAAATAACAAACCGTTGTTACTATTAGTGAAACACACTAGATCCATACAAACACACTAGACATGCTAGATCCGTACAAAATTCTTGTCTTCTTTACTCTATATAGTATATTAATGATTGAGAAAAATGAACTAACTGTACCATACATCTTGTATGTGAGCCACAATCCATTTTCACACTTTAGAAACGCACAATCAACCTCAAATTGTTGCTCAATGTTATCGAATAATTAATGTATTTCAGTCTGTTTAGAGGGGCAAAAAGGTGATGCTTGAACACACACAAAAAATGAGTAAACGTCAAAATCTTCCTGAGGTAATCCTTTCCTCCACACATTATAAATCATCTCAATCATCTTGGCTTATCCAGGCAGATTTCACACGGTGGTGTGATTCTGTGATCTGGCAGTCCCACCGGCATAAGGATATATGCCAGCACAACAATTCAACATCTCTATTCTCCTGAGACACTTTCCTACAGCATAGCTGTATATTCATTAATTGTTCACTGAGAAACACAAGAAAGCTGCTCATCACTAGAACTAAAGCCCAAGAACTAACAACAGCAACTACTGCTGACTAGCCCTCTTACATAAACACAAACATAAATGTCTATACCCAACTTCAGCATGAAGCTTTCTTGCACACACGCTAGTACCAGCACACAAACACGCAAGCATTCAGGAATTTACAGTGGAAAACTGTTGTTAGGTCAACTGGTCAATCTCCCGGTGACACCAAACATCTGACCAACAAAATTGCTTCTCCTGAGTACAGTTCACTACCAGTACATAGATATCCAAGGGATAAAATCCTAGCTGTGTATTCCATCTTCGAGTTCTTCATTCATGATGTACCTCCCATGACTCCACTGTGCTAGGAAATATGGACACCCACGAATCAAGATCCAACTGACATGACACAACTTCAGGGTAGGGAGAATGAGTAAAACTAGAGAGAAAAGAAAACAATCTCTGCTCTCCACACACCGGTTTGCCATCCTTCAGCTGCCAGCTAGACACCGTTCTACACTGTAAAAAGCACTGTCGTTCCTGCACGAACACTCATTGAAGACGGATTTTTCACAGAAAGTTGTCCCACTTTTGAGAAGGTCTGTAAAACAGCGCATCATTTTAACCAGGATTGATGGCTATCATCCCTGGCCGTTGCTCTATCAAAAGGTTATCTCCATGACATTTTCTGCTGAGCGCGCACATATCTAGAAATTAAATTATCTTTGAGCTTCCACCTCCATAGCTTTGGGAGAATGTGATAACTGCGTTGGCGATGTTGCGTATGCAGCATTTCCAAATTTGTCCGACGTCGTGAGTTTTGATAGAGCTAATAATGCGTCTGGAAAGTTTGGTGGTGTTGCCGGTGTGTTTGCAGGTGTACATAGCTGAAAAAGAAGAGAAGGGATGAAAACATGATAAAACATAGTGAAAATAAAAGCCTAGTTTTCAACACAGATTCTGAAAATTTACCCTACATAATATTTTTTTTCAAGCCTTACGCATTGAAATGGGTCTGTATGTATTTATATTATGAGCAAAATAGCATGTTGGATTAATTCCACAATCTCTATGATGTTTAGTCCCATTGTGAGCCATGGAATTTGTTCGATTTCGCACTACAATCCGCTCTCAAATGTCATCAACAGGGCTCTCTGTGAATCAGTGTAAATGGACATGTAGCACATATATTTCAAATGTAATAACTTTGGATACAGTATACATATGTACAATATTATCAAAGCTGAAGTTCGTAAGCGAGAATGACTTTACAAATGGGACAAATTCCTCATACTGTAAATACATTAATATTCAAGGGAATAATTATCTGTTTGGTTTCACTCCCGATCTATGTTTCCTGGATCTATCATTCACAGGAAGCATGCCAATGAACAGGAAATCCATAGAAACCCATGAAAGTGAATTTTTACACAGCGAGTAATATGGGGACTGATTGTGTTGTGTTCACAGTTATAACTGATTGTTTTGAGACATTATAGAGGAGTTGCCATGGAGGAATGACAGCTTTGACAGATGAATATATGTCTTCATCATAGTTACAATGATTAACACAAACAGACTAGAATTTGACCTTGATAAAATAGGTCAAGGTCAGTCATTTTTAATAGGCTTCTGACCCTTCACCCGATACGTATGTCGTGTAAATTCACAATGCCTGGCTATAATTCTTCTTGAGATATCGTGTTCACAAGAAAGATAGACAGACAGACGGATAGATGACGCTGACGACGACCATACCCTTCGGCAAAATGTGCCCGAGGGGTGAAAACTGATTGACTAAATGATATTCAACTGAGCTATCACAGTGCACCTGACAACAACAGATTCAATCCTAATAACAACAGATTCACAGTGCTTCGGATTTGAAAAATCCAGAAGAGCTAAAAATCGCTCTTCTAATTTTGTCAAGAAGAGCGATCACTCCTCTAAAAAAAACCCTTCTAAAAACTTTTAGAAGAGCTATTTACGAGAATGGGGATGTAACTAGTAATTCCCATTTTATGATTCTTCTTGCAAGAAAAGTATTAGTATTATTTTCAAACATGAAATGCGACATCAATATTATCTGACAATCATGTATGAAATATTGATAATAAACGTAAGCGAAACCAGTTATCCCTGATGTGTTTCATTGTTATCCCTTTATTTCGTTCTGTGCCTTTCCTCGGATTCTGCGATGTTTGAGAATTTTGTCAATGTTTTGCGCAGTTTGCGCCAAACTTCTGTTACGGTACCATGCCGTTTTCGGCCGTATACGATAGAACACCACCAGTGTTCCGCCTTTTAAATGTTTCTAGTCTAACTGTTGGTGGAAGTTTTGTAGCCATTTCGCTTATTCGCGGCCACAATCGATCAAACAAATCCCAAAATCAGACGAGCGCGCCAACAACAATATGTCCGTCGACACATGCACACACAGCTGTATCCGCCGCTGTGATTGGTCAGTATTACACACAGCTGTAGAAATTTAACCAATTATAAGCGAGGACGTTTCGGTCCTCGGTTAAATCCGAACCAAGTTTAACTCCTTTGCCAGAAGAGCTCGCACACTTCCGGATTTTCATGATCGAAACGTCTTGCGTTTTCATGGAAAGTTATTAGAGGTAAATAAAGATTATTCCATACGATAAATTCAAGAAGCGCGAAAAAAAGAGCCTCTAAATTTTGATTCAGGCGCGCGATTGAGCGCTTTCGCTCTCGCGCTTCTTAAATCCGAAGCACTGGATTCACTTCCTCGTGTTTTGACATGTTCGGACAAATATACAGGGAAAAATTAAAATAACTAAAACAAGCTGAGTAGCTAGCAGGTCCTCCGCCAAGTAGCCTGTTTGAGAGCATACAGCATATACGCTTCCAATATCTCCTTAAATATAACTTGGAAAGTTGATATGTGTATGTGGAAAGAGACGTTCATCTGGAATTGTTGAGACAATTTGAGGAGGTTTGGGAAGCAGTAATGGGTAGTGTAACACTGGAATGTAAGTCTGTAGTTGTATATGGATTTGTGGATGGTGAGGTTTATAAATCGATGAGTGGAATAGATCAAGATATCGCGTTCACAACACAGATGGGTACAATATGGGTGAGTGAAATCCAAGATGGTCAATGGCAGCCATCTTGGATTACATACTACCTCAATGAAAATCAATACCAATCACTGTCTAACTGATGTGAAGCACCGTCTCGAGTTTGAAGTTGATTGGTCAAATTGTTGTCGAGATATCACGTTGACAAGATCCGAGACGGATGGAATCCAATATCGTCAATGGCAGCCATCTTGGATTTGTACCTCAGTGAAAATCAATACCAATGGCCGTCTAATTGATGTGAAGCACATTCTCAAGTTTGAAGTCGATTGGTCGAACTGTTCTTGAGATATCGCGTTCACAAGATGTGGGATGGACAGAATCCAATATGGTCAATGGCAGCCATCTTGGATTATGTACCTCAGTGAAAACCAATACCAATGGCCGTCTAACTGATGTGAAAAACCTTCCCTAGTTTGAAGTCGATTGGTTGATTTGTTTTTGAGATATCGTGTTAACAAGATGTGGAACGGAGTGAATCCAATATGGTCCATGGCAGCCATCTTGGATTACGTATCTCAGTGAAAATCAAAACCAATGGCCGTTTAACTGATGCGAAGCACATTATCAAGTTTGAAGTGGATTGATCAAACTGTTGTCGAGATATCGCGTTCAAAAGATGTGGGATGGACAGAATCCAATATGGTCAATGGCAGCCATCTTGGATTACGTACATCAGTGAAAATAAATACCAATGGCCGTCTAACTGATGTGAAGAACCTTCCCAAGTTTGAAGTCGATTAGTTGAATTGTTTTCGAGATATCGTGTTCACAAGATCTGGGACGGTGGGAATCCAATATGGTCAATGGCAGCCATCTTGGATTACGTACCTCAGTGAAAATCAATACCAATGGCCGTCTGACTGATGTGAAGAACATTCCCAAGCTTGAAGTTGATTGGTGGAAATGTTCTTGAGATATCGCATTCACAAGATGTGGGACGAGCAGAATCCAATATGGTCGATGGCGGCCATCTTGGATTACGTACTTCAGTGAAAATCAATACCAATGGCCGTCTAACTGATGTGAAGCACCTTCTCAAGTTTGAAGTCAATCGGTCAAATTGTTCTTGAGATATCGCGTTCACAAGATGTGGGACGGACAGAATCCAATATGGTCAATGGCGGCCATCTTAGATTACGTACCTCAGTGGAAATCAATATCAATGGCCGTCTAACTGATGTGAAGCACCTTCTCAAGTTTGAAGTCGATTGGTCGAATTGTTCTCAAGATATCGCGTTCACAAGATGTGGGACGGACGGACGGACGGAAGGACGGACGGCTAGCATTTCCAAGTCCTCCCACCACTTCGTGGCAGAGGACAATAAAATAACTTATTTATGTTTTTTCTGATACTAGTACTTCCATTCATTCCCTGAATTTCGTGCATTTACTGAATATGGCTGCTGATATATGGCTGGAACATTCAATTGTACATGTAAGCCTACTTTGCAATCGGCTAAGGATGTAGAGTTGGCGGAATTTGCTTTGATTTTCAGGATTTCGGGCCACACTGACTAGTATAAACGCTGACTTCAAAATGAATATGTTCGAAACGAATAGGGCTCCTCTATGTAAATTGTTCCATGGGAGAGAATGGGGAGGTATATGTAGAGTTTGGTCCAAATCCTAAGTTAAAACCTAGAACAGGAGATATATCGCATAGACAACATGTTAATGAATGGATAGATGGACAGAAGTCCCAATGACATTAAAATGTACCACCTTGTGAAAAGAGGGACATATACATGTAAAATGGCAAGCATATCTGCAGAATCAAATATTCCAGAAAACAAATGCATAAATTAATTGATGATGTTTTCATCCCCCAGGGAAACTACAGCGGAGAATATTTCTAGGTATAGAGGAGAATATTTCGATCTGTCCCTTCTAGTATTACATACCCAGGACAGACAGAAATGTGAACATTTCATGCCCTGAATAAATGAACACAGACCAGAGGGTGTATCAGTGACGATGCTATGTTGTAGTTTAGCATGAATACATACATGTGTCAAATGCAATGACAGCTAATACTGCATTAAATTCACCAGGAAGTAAACTTGAAGTGGTTAACCAGGAGCTGTGAGATATAATTCATTATAATGGGAAATTCAAACTGAGTCATCTGTTTATGCAGACCAAACAGATGTCCTTACAATATACAAACCACTATAACCTGACCGCAATGAACTAGAGGCATGCATACATTATTGAACCACTTATACAGTCTAGCCTAGCTATAAGGTGCCTCAATATAGTGCTGATTCTCATACAAGACGGGTGAATCGGTGTCCCCAAAATTAACAAATGCATATTATTTCAACCCATAAATTACAAGGCTGACAACCTATAAGGTGGTTCAAGTTTGGGAGGGAGGGAGGAAATTTGGCTTAATGTCACACTCAAGTTTGTTTCACTCATATGGTGACAGTCAGTTTGGTTGGTGGAGGAACCCGGAGTACCCAGAGAGAACCACCGCCCTTCGGCAAGTAACTGGCAAACTTTCACACATGGACCAGCTGGGCTCAAACCCATGCCAGTTCAGCGGTGTGAGGCTAGCGGTCACCAGCAAAGCGCCTTAGACCACTCGGCCACCCGGTTCAAGTTTGGTCCCATAATAACAGTGTAAACAAGAGCCCAAGGGGCTTCAATATACGCCCGTATATCTGGAATTACATTGGTCCAAATTTCAAGGTTGTTTAATAGCCTTGATTCCAATTGGTAGCTAGCAATCCAGAGAACGGTGTATAAATTTGTGCTTGTGAGAATGTAACATATATCACATCTTATATTGAATGATGAACTAAAATGGGCTCAACTCCTGGTAACTAGTTGACCTTGAAGCAAGAGCCGAGAGCTCACATATCCCATACTGAAATCGAGAATAGTCAAACACAAGAAAATAGTAGTTTTCCTGCAAATGAATTCCTTTCAGCTGAGAGAATTTTTCATGAAGGAAGAAGAAAGTGATGAGGTAAACCTTTGTTCTTGAGTTAATAGGTATGAAGTTCATGAAGGACCCCTTCTCCCCATTGAATTAGTAAATGTATGGTTTTTATTTCACAACAGTTTAACTAAATGTAGCTGTTTCAAACATGGGAGACAACTCCACAGGACAAATGCCATAAACATGTAGGGGAGAGAACTCTGAAAACTTGATTCAGTTTTGGGGGGCTGTGACCTTGACCTTTGACAAATTGATCTCAAAATGTATGGCTCCTCTTTGCCATGCGAGTAAGGTAAATGTATACTCAAAGTTTGGTACCAATCCTACCTTGAAACTAGAGATATCAAATGGACAACTTGTGGTAATGGATGAATGGACAGAACGCTACATAGCATTACACGACCTCATCTTCGGTAGGCATATGAAAATGTGACTTAATGATTTCTTGATTTTGGGTTCACAGTGACCTTGACATTTGACCCACGTTTTGGTATGTAACACATCATGTCTCTCTAATGTATATACTGGCAAAAAAAATGTTATTTTTGATGATTTCTTGATTTCGGGGTCAGTGACCTTGAACTTTGACCTGACCTAAATTTTGGTACATGACACATCGTCTTCCCTCAATGTATCAATGAACTAAAAAAATTCAGATTTTTATGAATTTCATGTTTTTGGGGGTCACAGTGACCTTGACATTCGGCCTTGACCGACATTTTGGTACGTGACACATCATGTCCCCCTAATGTATCTACTGGCACAAAAAAAAAAATTCTTAAGATTTCTTGATTCTGGTGTCACAGTGACCTGGACTATTGACCTTGACCTAAATTTTGATACATGACAAACCCTCTCCCCGTAATTTTCTCAATGGACACAAAAATGGACGCGATTTCGGGGTCACAGTGACCTTGACCTTGACCTATATTTTGGTATGTGACACATCGTGTCCCCCTAATGTATCTACTGACACAAAAAATGTTATTTTTAATAATTTCCTGATGTTGGGATCACAGTGACCTTTGACCTTGACCTAATTTTTGGTATGCGACACTTCATTTCCGCCTATTGAATCCACTCACAAAAAATTTAGTATTTTTTAATGATTTCCTGATTTTTAGGTCACACTGACCTTTGATCTTGATTCTGGGGTCACAGTGAACTGGACCATTGACCTGGATTTAAGTTTTGGTACATCACAAAACGGCTCCCCTTAATTGCTCAATGGACTAAGAAAATCATGATTTTTAACAACTTCATGATTTTGGGGTCACAGTGACCTTGACCTACATTTTGGTAGGTGACACATCGTGTCCCCAGAATGTATCTCTTAACACAAAAAATGTTGTTTTTAATAATATCCTGATTTGGGGGTCACAGTAACCTTTGACCTTGAACTATTTTTTTTTTGTATGCAACACTTCATTTCCTCCGATTAAATCCACTCACAAAAAATTAGAAATTAGTAATGATTTCCTGATTTTTCAGTCACACTGACCTTTGACCTCTGACCTCGACCTACATTTGGTATGCAACACATCGTTTCCCCCCTAGGGCATCCACTCACCAAAAATTAGAACTGTAGATAGACATGTGGCTGTCGCCATCGGGACCCCTCGGGCCGGGCCCAGTGCAATTCTGGAAATAATGTTTTGACCCCAACAACTCACATATTTGGGGTGGGCATAATCTTACCTGTATGATATAGATCATAGACAGACAAAACAATATAGCAATAGAGCAGTGATTACCTATAGTAGATGTAGTCGAACGATTACTGTCTATTCACAGCAATCCACACAGGTTTGTGTGAACTCCTGAAAAACACATGCCATGGCACCGACTTTCAATAGGCTTCTGGTACTGGCTGTATTAAACAACTGTATGGAGTTTCATTGTTGTGAGTGAAGGACTTTTTGAGATAATGTGTTTACAAGGATAAAAACAGACAGACATGTATAAAGGGGCATAACTCCTGAAAAACACATCCAATGGCACCAACTTTCAATAGGCTTCTGGTACTGATTGTATTAAACAACTGTATGAAGTTTCATTGTTGTGAGTGAAGGACTTTTTGAGATAATGTGTTTACAAGGATAAAAACAGACAGACATGCATAAAGGGGCATAACTCCTGAAAAACACATCCAATGGCACCGACTTTCAATAGGCTTCTGGTACTGGTTGTATTAAACAACTGTATGAAGTTTCATTGTTGTGAGTGAAGGACTTTTTGAGATAATGTGTTTACAAGGATAAAAACAGACAGACATGTATAAAGGGGCATAACTCCTGAAAAACACATCCAATGGCACCGATTTCAATAGGCTTCTGGTACTGGTTGTATTAAACAACTGTATGAAGTTTTATTGTTGTGAGTGAAGGACTTTTTGAGATAATGTGTTTACAAGGATATGGACCAACAGACATGTATAAAGGGGCATAACTCCTGAAAAACACATCCGATTACACCGACTTTGAATAGGCTTCTGGTACTAGCTGCATTAAACAACTGTATGAAGTTTCATTGTTGTGAGTGAAGGACTTTTTGAGATAATGTGTTTACAAAGATAAAAAAAGCCATACATGTATAAAGGGGCATAACTCCTGAAAAACACATCCGATTACACCGACTTTGAATAGGCTTCTGGTACTAGCTGCATTGAACAACTGTATGAAGTTTCATTGTTGTGAGTGAAGGATTTTTTGAGATAATGTGTTTACAAGGATAAAAACAGCCATACATGTATAAAGGGCATAACTCCTGAAAAACACATCCAATGGCACCGACTTGCAATAGGCTTCTGGTACTGGCTGTATTAAACAACTGTATGAAGTTTCATTGTTGTAAGTGAAGGACTTTTTGAGATAATGTGTTTACAAGGATATAACGGACAGACGGACGGATGGATGGACAGACGGATGACGGAGGCAACGACAATACCGCTCGGGCAGAATCTGCCCGAGGGGTAAAAACTGTCAATGAGCAATGATTTCCTGATTTTAGGCAACAGTGACCTTTGACCCTGACCTCAACCCTGACGCAACACATCGTCTTCACCTAGCATATCCACTCACAAAAAATTGCAACTGTGGATAGAAAACGTTCACAGATAGACCGGACATGAACGCTTCAGTGATTTCCTGTTTTTTAGGCCAGTGACCTTTGACCTCTGACCTCGACCTTCCTTTTGGTACTCAACACATCGTCTCTCCGTAGGCTATCCACTCACCAAAAATTGGAAGCGTAGATAGGAAACTGTCCCAGATATAGACCGGACACAAGAACCGGACAGACGGATGGAAACCGCCATCAAATAATACGTCCGCCTTTTGGCGGGCGTATAAAAAGAGGTTATACTGTTTGTCTGACAGTGTTTTCATTATTTTGAGATTATCTTAGCATAGCACACATTGTAGTGCTGAAAATTGGTCAAGTCCCATAAGCGATTGGAACCAGCAACCCTGAGAGTAAGGCACCCAATATGTCGGCAATCTAGACCACTTCTTTGCTAACAGGCCTCCCACAAAATAGGACGTAGCATGCCGTTCGCTTTCAAGACTACCACGTCTGCTACCTCCTATTTGTAGGTCAAGTGGTTTAGATCACCAACATATATAAGCCAGGTGCTGGTGATCTGACCTTACTCTGAGGTTCGCTGGTTCAAATCCCACATGGGATTCGCCAGTTGTCAGTACAAGAGTCAGTGCCATGATAAGATAATCTGAAAATAATGAAAATACTGTTATACGGTCACTTCTTACATGTACATGACAAAAAATATATCTTCCTGACTGTATGTCTACATGTACATGTGTGTGTGTTAAACCCCGAGCCATGCTTTGATGAGAAGGCAGGGATGTAATATTCTCCACGGATAGCAATTCTGATGGTAACCTGTATTGGTTATGCACATTCAGAGACGTGTTAAAGCAAGAGTTCTGTTCTGTAATCAGGTTTGCAAGAGCATCGATGGGGGTTGGGGGTTGTTGGGTGTGAACTACTGCAGGTTACTTCCCTATGTTGAAGAGCACAATACTGAGCTCTCCAATAACTAAGTACAGGAAACAAGCTCTTAATAAATCCAGGCGACGCCCATGACTTTGCGCAACCTCTAGGTAACCCAGTTCAGCTGTTCACCAAAACATAAAATCCCTGGGTTCGGGGTTCTTCATCAAAGGAAACAATGATATCACTGACACACCAGCATGTCTATATTCTAGGAGTTATTCTGCTAGACACGAAGAAACTCACTTCGGTACTAATATGAGCCTATTACATAAGGTTCGCCTTGGCATCAGACTGCAATCTTTTGTGTGATAATATGCAGTGAGTTATGCTTTGAAAATGAATTGAATAAACGATACATGTACATCAATCAAGCATAACAGCGTGATAGTTTCCATGAAAACTTCGAAATAAAAATAAAATCTTGCCCACCCGCCCTGTTTTCTTGGCGAGTAGATGATGATGAATGAACAAATAAGTTTAATGAGCATGTTTGTGACTGGAGATATCACTAAGGCTTGGTTGCTATATTTAACGCCTTGGTTGGCAGCGAATTAGAACAGCGGAGATAGTATCGAGACTTTCCACTTGGAGAAACGATATATTGTAAGCTGATGGGAGAATATTGATTGGAGCAGTACTTCATGATGTGTACATGGTATCAACTCAATAGTGTTCCAGGGTTGTGATTGCCCGGGGCACAGCAGTGTGCTTGGCAATATCACTGCTCCGAAGCACGGGGCTCAATCAAATTTTGCAAATTTTACAGGTTTGTGTCTGAAAATACTCAGCACCCTTCTTGAATCCTGGTAATATATTTTTTATACACCTAATATTTTCCATGAAATTAGTTAGCTTTTCTCTGTCTAGTTTGCTTAGAGCCTATAACTCTACACGTAGCATTATGTATTTATGCTGTGTACACACACGCTGTAACTGTGGCAGCCAATCACTCACACTGTATTGTACTTTCCAGATGTGACAGATAAGATGTTTATATGTCTTACATCTGAACTTGAAAATGTCCATATTTTTCCAGCATACAAACATTAACAAACTGCTGCTCGATAATTTTTTTTTATTTACAATAATATTTTAACAGTAACTTAATCAATGAAAAACACTAATACCCTGGCGAAAGATGCAGAGACTTGTTGATAATCAATAGCAGGATAAAAGCCCAGATATATACAATTCACTGGTTGTATAGAGGTATATTTGTCATGCACCGTTTACCTCCAGGCCTGTAGGATAAAACTACTCAAATCCTGAAGTGGAAATATACTGAAGTGGATAATATAGCAGTTTTCCAAGTATTGGCTATATATACACACACATTACTGGTTCTAATAAATAGGGGATATTAATAATATTTATGCTGTATTTACATTGAATCTTGTCAGTTTGTTCGCTTTACTTGAGGAGTTGTCATAACCCAGGCCAACAAAAAAAAAAGTTTGGCACTATTAGCTACCTCAGCTAAATTCAAGAGCTGCTGACCATTGAACCGAAACTTTATGATCTCGTCAAGCATCAACTGTAATTGAACCACAGCTACAGTACATGTATATATATAATGTGACCACTTAGTGTGGTGATTTCCCCACTAACTTTAGCAAAATAATCAAAGCTCATCAAGATATTACCATTTCACTTGTAACATCATAAACACGATAAACAATCAGATAATACATGGATAAATTAAATGTATTCTACAGCTCTGCTAAATTTGATTTCTTGGAATGAAATTTTATCACACAATAAATAATAGAAATTTCTATCTACCAACTCGGCTATTGTAACTATGTAGTTGTGGTGAACGGACATCTTATTCTTTTTGGCCTTAAACTATTAAACATAATGTGAACCTTGGCAGGATTCGAAGAAGTGCAATATCATACAGGTAACATAGTTATGTTGTAAACCTTTCACGTCACCCCCTACACATGCATGTCCATGTGAAAGTGAAAGTGAAATTCACGAGTACTTGGTAATACATGTATATGTAGGGCAACCTCAGAGAAGACCTCATGCATAACAATTTCATTGAAACGAGTAACCTGGGGTGTATTCGGACAGCGGGGTGAATTCCGATTGATTTGTTGCATCGAAAAGAAGTACAAAATTCAGCTGACTAGCCTCACTCTAGATTTATTTATAAATTATTTTTACTCATTTCTGTCATTTCATCAAAACTTGTCCCTAGTGAAACATAAGACACCCTGGAGATTGATCCACTATATATTTTTAAAGTCATGCCAATGTACGATGTACATAATGAGTTCAGTCCTTTTCATATTTTGCTCATTCTCGTACTGTGGTCATACAAATAAATGCAAAATGGCTCCCCCTACCTAACTTTGTTCTGTGCTATCTCCGGAACGACAAAAAAATGGAGAACTGAAACTCCTTGACTTTACAGTTTATCATACCGGGGTCATTTTGAGCCTATTTGCATAAGCTCCCGAGTAGAGGATCATGGGTAAATTCAAGATGGCGGCCATGTTGGGTACCAGAATAGTGATGTTTTTGTCCTATTTCTTCACAATTTCTGATTTTCCGCAATGAAAAGTGGGCAAAACTATTTTATTTCACATCACATTAATATTTACTAATTTATCATGCAGCTTTTGCGGAGAAATTGCAAAAATAACTGACAATCTTGGATTTTTATTACATGTTCTGGTAGAGTTTGACCACCCTACTCAATCGACAAGTATGATTATAGGTGAAAACTGCCGGTCACGTGTCAAATCACAGTCAATGGTAGGTTTTTCGGTGCTTTCGTTATCAAGCGTGGGTGTGTCTGACCAGACGACAGTGACCACAGCCGAAAATGAACGATTTTCAGCATATCGATGACAGGTATGGTTACTGGTGTCCAATCATTTTTTGCAGGAGAGATATCGTACATATTGTCACCAAATGTAGGGTTATTACTATTTCAAGTTAACACAGATTTTAAACATTTTTGCGGCGAGAGGTGTTTTTAGGTGTTAGTAGACAGTCCATGGTAGGTATTAGCATCGAATTATATTGTGAGGAAATGAGCACAAAATGAACACGTGGGAACTTACTACCTGCCTCATGTATCACTGACTCATTCATCTCTCGATTCCTTTCACCTGTGTGTGTTTAAGAGGAATATGAACCATTAATAGTTTATTCTCTGTCTGTCTGATATTACGACAGTCCATGGTATCATCATCGGACCGATCGACAGTCCATGGTAGGTCAACATGCACTTGTGAATGATGCACAGAGAGCACATCATCTGATCCAATGATTCACCAAATGGACTGTTGCCAAGACAAATGGTAGCTACCACGGACTGTCAACATATCTGATATATAATCATATGTTGCCTCATTATAACATTGCAGCTGTTATGCGGCTTCAATGTGAAGTGATCCAATCTACAGTTCATGGTCGCATGACAAATGGACTGGTGCATTCACCTATAATCATACTTGTCGATTCAGTAGGGTGTTGACCCCAGTGTGTGAGCCAACCCCCCAGCTCAAAGGGTACGAAAAATAATTAGGCCCCCCCCCCCCTACGCTGATAAACAGCTTGTATCACTGTCGTCCCTACTCTCCTTGTTCCCCCCGCTGATTCACATCGCCAAGTTCGCGCCTCTTGGCCATAAGGGGGGCTTTATCTGGTTACCCAATCACCAGGCGGTAATAGCTCGGAGATAACCAGATTCCTCATACTAACCACGATTGGCTAACTACCCTCACGTGATCAAAATTACGTCATGCCTTCATGATAGTGAGATCACGACTCTCACGTAATGTGGAAGCCATGCCAATATTTTAACAGCGACACGCCCTCTTACCGCATCTCTCAAAGGAACTTTTCCCCGTCTTTATTAGTCAACATTCAATTCAAAATCTGAAACAATTGAACGGTGTTTTTACGTTACCATTCTAGGCAGCTTGATACTCAGGACGATAAAGCGTGGTCCTATCAGTGGGATATTAACAACATTTAAAGGGATTTATTTGTTAATTATTTGAAGGTATCAGTGAAAAAATGTTTGCAATCAGTTGACGAACCTTACTACACAATGGAGGGAGTTATCCAAAAATCTGTTCACTCTTAACTCAGAAATTAACGTAATTAGAGCTGTTTTGCCGTCCGTTTATTGTTAGTTTTGCCGTTAACGACATATGAACGTTTGAAAAGGGAGACAACTCATATTGCCAAGACTCTTCCGTAAGAGTGATATTCATTGGTCATTGGTGGTTGGCCTGTGCAGAGTGCCCCCTTACGGCCAAGAGGCGCGAAATATGCAATGTGAATCAGCGGGAGGAACAAGGAGAGTAGGGACGTCAATGATACAAGCTGAATGGTATGAGCTTACCCCCCCCATGCCAGGACAGGTCCCAAAAAGCCCAGGCCAGACAGGGTTAACTACTGTGTACAACAATATGGAACAGGGCGATTCAAAATACATGTAGAACATCAGCTCACACATAATGGGAGTGAGGGTAACCATGGTTACACTCTAGATTCATTCACAGCAAAATTTGAGATCGAAAATATCTAAAGTATAGAAATATAATAACTTACAAACCTGATGTTATCTCAACAGGATATAATATAGGATCGCTTTTTACATTGTTAAAAGCGATATGTTTATCATTAAATGTGAATGAATTAATTCTGACATTTTTTTGTGAAGCCATATGTGACTATATCTATATTAGGTCGGACCAATAGGTGCCAGATCCTATTGTCACTGATCCAACTTTATTTACGCATTTATCTTTTTCGACACCATGAGATTTACAAATAATAAAAATCTCATTCATAAACCAGTTATGATAATGTATGTGTAGCCCGGTGTCAGGGTTGACTGTACAATAATCATTGTTTATACATCTGTGACATGCTTTCAATCAACATACATGTACATGTATAAACAAAGCCAGCCACTCCTCAGTGTCTCCATTCAGAGTATGTAAACAAGGACAATGTCACAATACAATTTATAGGTGACTAAATCATTAATTTGTAAATTATACTTGAATCTGCAAAATCCAGTCTCCAGTTTTTAAGGGGAGTACATGTTCATTCTCCCACTCCATCACTCGCGTAATTCCCCCCCCACACACCAAGAATGTACCAGACAAGTTATTGATCAATCTCCTGGAAAATAAAGAAATAAATTAATGGAGAGTAATGATGCGGGAGTCAAACGAAATTCCCACCCACCCATGGCCAAGGGTCGGACTTAGTGGAGATTACCTTGGGATTCACGCAAGTTTATGCCCCAGGGGGTGAGGCTTTCACACGTTTTCAGTCATGTTTATCTTGGATTCCATTTTTTTTACCTATGGATGTGGCATTAATTGTATTTGGTTACCGCTGAGGCTTAGGTGGGGATTGAATTCACTTCAATTTTTTGCCCCATGGGGTAGGATGTTGAAGCATTTTAACAAGTCCCAACTAGAAGGTTGGCGGGGGGGGGGGGGCGTACAACTCCTGCACAATACGGAAAAGATTGAATTACTCTAGCAATAGATGCGTACAGGGATGTTTTGTAAACATAGAGGGCGCTGCAGGGTGCCAAGCTCAAGGGGTATTACTGCAGGACCTTTCACCAGTTCACATGTTGTGCGCTGGGTTGACAAGCGACCAGAGAGACAGGAAGTCGGCAGTAATGCTATTTTTCTTGCACTATAGTTAATCAAGTAAATATAATGTGTGTTCTGTTGGAAATGTGGTGTGTAAGGACAAGATGATAGCTTTGTCAGTTAACATCATTTACACACTGCCAACCAGCATCTTGACAACTTCAAATCCCTCTTAGCAGGGGGGATAACTGTGTGTTTGTTTACATTCCACTTCCAAGTATGGTAATACTACTCGCATGTATACAGCGATTACTCTCGCAATACGCAATCTAGGAGAGTTATCAACACCTCTCGGAAATTTTACAGACACGAGAGTCTCGAGACTGAAAATCTGATTGGCATAATCCAATTTAAAAAAATAAAAAACGAACTGCCAACTGATGTGACAAGAGCCAGACGGGTGTCCACAAAATGCGTCATCAATGAATGTTTTCAAAAGAAAGACAGGATTTCATATATTCAACCGGTATGCCGGATAGTGAATTTAGAATTAGTGACATGACAAAATGATTTTGAAAAAAGACAGGTCTCTCATACACCATTCTTCATTCACCTGTTTTCTTCCAGAATCAGAAGCACATGATCAACTTAAGTAATGATATACCGGTTTTGAGTGTTGAGCCAAATTTATGTTATTACAATACATGGCATGATGTATGATGTCATCAAAGATGGAGGCCGAATAACCTTTGCCGGTCAAACGAAATCACACACACAAAACATGATACATACCGGGTAATTTCCATTTGCGTGGTTACCATTACACGTCCGACACGTCGGTACAATTGGAGCCTCTTGGAAAAACATACTTAAAGCTGCCTGAAAAACGCAGAAAACATACAAATAACAGAGAGAAAACATATCCGATGAACTTGAATGGAAAATAGGTCAAACACAGAAATAAACATTCATCCGCCATTTTCGTTGGGGAAGTTCAGTTTCGATGAGTTTCTGAGCCAAACTTACCTCAAATTGCCATTTTGTCGCTTGTAACAGTTGCTTGGCTTGCTCCGAATGGCATCCAGCAGCAAGCACAAACTGGTTTATCATCACTTGCTGTTTCAGATTATCCATTTTTGCCGAAGAGACGTTGTCCCTTTCATAAAATTTACAACCGAACGGTGAACCCGTGTTATTGTTGCCAAACCAGTCAAATGTGCCGGGATGATTGACAGTTTCGCGCACCTTGCTGTTCACCGATTGGTCAAAAGACAGAAATGGGGGCGGTACCTCTTATGCTAATGAAGTGTATATCCGATATTCCAATTGATTCACACCCTCCCCCTGCACAGAAAGGACAATGAAAATACAATAGCGGAATGATTATCAGCTATTTTTCAGATATTAACTTGGAAAGAATATCGCAAAAAATATAACTCCCTAAAATAATAGAGATAATGAGAATAGAGCTGCCGTTAGACGACCGAAAATGACAGTGAATATCTGTAAACAAACCGATTTCCGGTGCAAAGGCGAAAGGTCAAGCAATGACGTAAACTGGTAAAGTCAATAGAGGCCATCTTGTATTTGGCATCCATCTGAAGTAGAGTTGACTTTTCTTCGAAAATTCCACTGAAATGGGTGGTATTGTGAGCAGAAGAAACTCTGGCAATGAAGTGGTGGAAATAAGAACTAATAATGCTTACAGATATCCACCTAAATCAGGTTTGTATTCAACAGGGTGATGACTGACAGCAAAATAAACTTCCTCTTAGAAGTATCAATAATACAACAGCAACAACAACAACACCATGTTAACACAGACCAAAGGGGGAGGGGGGGGATAGTTTGGTTTAATGGCCAGACCAAAGGACAATGTGTGTAACATATCCTAGTTGGGTGAATACATCCAATATGGGATAGTCAAGTAGCAAGACACTGATCTGTATATCAGAGTCATGACGCGGGATCTCAGGTGTGTAATTCAGGTAGATAAACACTGTCGGAAACAGACCAGAAAATTACATTCACTCGCCCCAAATCCCCACTATCGTAACATATGGTCCTATCGGTTTAGAATGCCATCAATATTATTAGTTACAAACACTTGCTTGCACTCGAAATGCGGCACAGAACGAAATGGATCGGGAGAGAATAACAAAGCTGCCATGTCAGTTTCTTGTCTTGTCGAACTCGCTGACAAGGTACGAGTTTCTTACACACGATTCCAAAATTTGACCCCTTTAACTCTTTGCTACTTGCTGATAGTCTCGTTTGTCAGCCTTGTATGTTCGGATAAATGCATGCGAGAGGATTTTGTTATAGACAGTCTTTTTTTGAAGCAATATATTTGCATGTAGCTTGATTGAAACCCCGCTAAATATATATATTTTCAGAAAGCCCATACTTTAATTAATCTGTCCTTCAAAATATCTGCCCATTTGTGTCTAAAATAAAACCAGACCAGGCGAGAAAATAAAATAAACAAAAAAAAAATCTCTGATTTCGACAACATTACCGTGAGTGTATGTCCCAGCCAAATGATAGTTTCCATAAAAAATCTCTTCACGATTCGCCCAATTCAACCGGACGATCGTGCTAAAATACCAGTGCATCGTCCGTGTGGGTTTTAATCCGACATATAAATCCGAGAAACCCTTTATTTCCATTGTAAATCCAACAGTCGGCTCGCTAAAGTTTCAACGAAGCCATTTTCTTTGGCGATAAATTCAACCGGCACTGAAGACCGACACACAGACAAGCAGCCGGCCAATCGCTGCCATTGTCTCACACGTCTCAACTAATCGGCTTCGCGATACTAACAGAGCCCGGTCGAGGTCAATTTGGTCGCTATCAAAGAATGATCACATCTCTATCCAATCAAATCCTTCGTTATCCAATCCTATCCAATCAAATCACTCATCACAGGTCGAAAGACCCGGAAATGACCTTTAAAATGAAACCAATATCTCTAACATTCTACCGCGGGAAATGGGATTTCGATAGCGTTGAAAATGGTCAAAAAACGGCAAATTCTTCGCCGATTTTCTCAATTTTCACCACAAGGAAGGTACGTCTTCAATAAAATAAACTTGTTATACGTTTATTGCATGATTTACAATAAAATTTGAACGTATATTGTCGACTATTTCCTTGTCCAACGATGTGGACTACCGATGACCTCTCACTTGACGAACATTTTACTGTGCGGCGATTTTTTTGCGTGGTGGTGAATTGCAGCCGGTTTCGGCCGTTATGGGTATATATGATGCCGGCCGGTTTTGGCCGGTATAAGTACGAAAGGGTTAAATTTAGCCCGTGGGACTAAATATAGAATCTCCTGCAGGCCCACACGTGTGCAATATTCCCTGCCCTATTGATTTGAAAAAAATTTCCAAGTACCCTTCAACTACAGTCTGATAGTGTCTACCGTTTTGTCAGCATGGAATATTGCACACGTGTGGGCCTGTAGGAGATTCTATATTTAGTCCCACGGGCGAAATTTAAAGGGGTCAAATTTTGGAATCGTGTGTAAGAAACTCGTACCTTGTCAGCGAGTTTGACAAGACAAGAAACTGACATGGCAGCTTTGTTATTCTCTCCCGATCCATTTCGTTCTGTGCCGCATTTCGAGTGCAAGTAAGTGTTTGTAACTAATAATATTGATGGCATTCTAAACCGATAGGACCATATGTTACGATAGTGGGGATTTGAGGCGAGTGAATGTAATTTTCTGGTCTGTTTCCGACGGTGTTTATCTACCTGAATTACACACGGGAGATCCCGCGTCATGACTCTGATATACATGTACAGATCAGAGTCTTGCTACTTGACTAATATGGGATAGACTTATTTATCCCATTTAGGATATTCCACTATGTTTAGATCTGTGAAGATACACAACTGGAAGTTGTAAAGTTACAACAATACACTGCCCAGAAAACAACAAATCGAATAGTGTAATCCAACAGAAATCTTTTGGGTCGTTCAGTTCACCTGATTTATTAAAAATTATGCACTAACATGTCCCTCAACTAAACAACCATACTTCAAACTTATTACACTGTTTTAGCTTACCATTTCTTGTTGTAACATGAATTCGCCTCGCTGGAAGTGCCACCCCATCATGTCCAGTGAAAATTAGTTTCTGACATTTCTGGTCTGGGCTATTTTATGGCTTTAGTTGATTCAGGCCAAGGGAAGATGACTCTTTATCATTAGGTAACATTTATCCCTGAGTTGATGAGATCTCACTACAATAGCTAAGTCACCATGTGAATTTACAACACGAAAATCAAGACTATAAAAACAGATTCCTGGTTCAGAGTGTGTTGAGGTGTTGATATCTGGAGAAACATGAGACACTAATCTTTGATTGGGTCCGCTTCCCTGTAATTTTGTTACTCCTTTTGGCTGATTATAAAAAAAATCCTGTTAAGCATAAGTACTCATCCTAAAATATGTGTTCACTATTATTTTTTTTTTTAATTCTCATTTTTATTCCAACATAAATTCTACCTCTGAGGTCCTAGTTCGCATCTTGAGTTACCAAGCCGCGCTGGGTAAGCGAATCAATGGCAAAGTTATTCTAAAGGAAATACTGGAGTTGGGTTGGTAATGACTAACACATAAGGATAGCCGAACACTTTTGTGAAGTATGGAAAGGGATACTAAAATGGTCTAAGAAACTGTCCTAACGAAGCATGTGTGCAAATGTCAAGTATCAAATATAAACCAATGACTTGTAGTTCTTCTAGGTCCAACAGTCATTCATAAGTCCAGGTAGTGATTTAACTGAGTTCTTGAGTCGTTGCCTCTATTATACAATCTCGTACATTTTATCCCCCTCGCTTCTTTTGAATTAGCAAGACAATATCCCAAACCTGGGGTTCTTGCTTTGACTTTTGATGTCGATTTCAGCCTGACATCAAAGTAGTTTGGCCAATGAAGAAATTGAAATCTGTCACATCTCATACCTCGCAGCAGATTGGTGTAATCAGCTAGCTTAGCACATTCACTGATTGGATCAATTCAGAGGAAACTCCTTGATCTATTTATATCCAGAACTGCTATGGGTAACCAACAAAGCCAGTGTATCAATCCTAACTGATCGATCGATACACTGGCTCATGAGGATGAACTGCCACATGCGTGAAGTATAAATGTAGTTATAACACACACACTGGTTGCCATCATACCTCATATATTACTGTTATAGGATCAATCTGATTAAAACTCAGACTTAATAACCGCTCCTATATCTGACATGTCGCTAATTAAGATCTGGGACAGTCCGTATAACAAATCCGTCAGATGAACTCCGAATCAAATAGTTTCCGGGTCAAATAGTCGCCCAATGGAACGCCTCGTAGTATAGCACGACGGCTAATCTCCTAATCTCCGTTGTTGTTGCGATGCAGTTATGAACTGATTTATGAAACAAAATAACCGTACCTATAATGCCTTGATTGTGCACGTTCCATTTACTGTGCCGGAGCATGCTGGCGTTGCCTCCAAATGGAAAGCGCCAATAGGCACCTCTTCGCCTGCTGAGGCTGGACTGTGATTGGTTTGCCAGTCTGATATGCGGGACAGATTTGTTATACGGACTGTCCCAGATCTTAATAGCGACATGTCATCTCTTTTTATTCTTCGTCAAAAACTGCTTGTAACGGAAGTATACAAATCTATTCACGGACTTAGCCCAAAATACATTCAAGAATTATTTAAGGTTAAACAAACTCAATACAATTTTCGGAAAACCGTGAAATTAGACCAACAAATGTGCCGCACAACAAAAAATGGTTTAATGACCATATCTTATCAAGGCGCTAAGTTATGGAATGAGCTTCCTACATATATCCAGCAAGCAACTAGTCTTCAGAGTTTTAAATGTGCCATTGCCAAATGGAAAGGTCTGTGATATGTTTTGATGTATATGTATATCTCTGTCTAGTTATTCACGATTCTTTTATGTTTTACCTTTGGGATTGTTCTTCTTTTATTGTCTTTTATTTCTTTTTCCTTTCTTTAATGTCGGTGCCTTTTTATCACTGGATTTTTTTTTCTTCTGTTTTACTGTCTTTTACCTTTTATTTTGTTCTTTCTTTAATGTCGGTGATAATAGCTCCTTAGTGCGCTAATGTTTTACTGTTTGTGAAAACCGACAATAAATAAAGTATCTTATCTTATCTTATCTTATGTCAGATATAGGAGCGGTTATTAAGTCTGGGTTTTAATCAGATTGTTATAGGATGTACTCGCTACTTCTGCAGAGGTTTTCATTCTCCGCCATCTCTGACTCCCCTGTTGTATAGAAACAAGAATAACCATTCTACAACAAATGAGATAGTTTCCATAACAATTATCATGAATCTTGGAATTTGATATACATGTATGTTTTGTTGACTTTTTTCAGGTAGCTACTTCGGTAGCCACTTCATCATGGGAGGAGAGAGGTTTGACATGACCCAGCCTGAGGCGTACCTGTTTGGAAGTAATCAGGACCTCAACTTCCTCGGCAACAGACCAATACCGGTAGGACACCTCATCTCAACTTACCATTTCTTTACTATTCCTAGCTCAGCACAATAGTTCTATCCCGATATTCTGGTGTATCATGGGATAGATTCTGTATTGAACAGGGTTCGCGCGGTCATTGAAAAACCTTGAATATCATTGAATTTGGAAATCAGTTTTCCAGGCCTTGAAAGTCATGGAATTTACGTCCTGGTCATGAAATTTTCATGAGAGTCATGGAAAAATACAAATAAAACATTTAAGTGTACCAGTGTGTGTTTTATTGTTCAATTTTTATTGTTTGTTCAACGAACCTGGACTCAATCGGCAAAATCTAGTCGCCGAATCGTCTCGATATCGACAGACACGAGGTGTGCATAAATAATACGCATGGGAGACTACTCTTGAGTCGCTAGCATGTCGCGGCATGTCCTGCTCTCGGGAATTCCCCTAATCCCACAATGCTCTGCGCGAGCAAGGAAAGCATGCAAAATGGTACATCTTCAGAAAATTTATGACCTATCCCAAAGTTCACAAGATCATTATTGTTTAGCATCATCAGATAAACAAGAATAGTACGATCAGACAACATGCAGGCGAAAATACGGTATAATTGACGTAATTCGTTGTTTTCCGCGTTTCAATGGTTGATCTTCAATGCAAATGCCCTGACCTGATCATGTACATGTCACGCTAAGAACCTTGGGGTAGGTCATAAATTTTCCGAAGATGTACCGTCTTGCGGAAAGCATCGCCTTGGCGGGAAAGCGAATACATTTCTCAAGGCGGAATATATGACAGCTAATCTCTCTCAAAGCCATAAAAAATGCCAGGGAAGTGCAGATTTCAAGATCTAGGCCGTGGATAGTGCGTGGTAGGACATCCGATGCGTGTTGCAAAGCTTGTCGAAAAAGGATAGACGTTTCTAATATGGGCGAAATCGCTTTGAAAAGCCACATGGCTACGTAAATAGAAACTTGTCAGTGTTTGTAGATGTCCAGCAGCCACGACGAGGGCAAGTGACGGCGAATCAGAGGCTACTGAAGGTTCAGCGTCAGCTGGGACAAGTACAGGTATGTTTTGGTCAGAGTCTAATCGACTGTCGCATTGATGAAAACTTAAACAATATGACGTGTTGTTGTTGTTGCTAAAATTTGTTTTTTTCGAAATTTCGTTGAATGATAAATTCAATTAAATGTTGAATTACGTTTTACATTGTCATATTACATTTTAGAATGGAGTTACATCTCCGTGGAATATTTCGGTCCTTTAAATTCCAAAGGTGGCATGAAATTATTGAGTATTGTTTTGTTTTTTTAGATTATTGAATGCACCCTGGCTGAACACTGTTTCATCTTTGTAGGACCTACAGCTGTGGGCGACATCTGCAGAAACGATATTTTGCAAGCAGAAGTGCTATGGACATTAATTTAAAACATGTTAAAGTGTGTCACGGCACACTACAGCTCCATACTTGTGAACATGTCGCTGATCTATTCAAGAGATTGTTCCCGGACAGTTCCATTGTGAAGTAATTTACTTGTGGTGAGAATAAGTGCAAGTATACTGCGTACTGTAAAACAGTAGTGTCAGACAGGGTCAGAGATGCCGAACTGAGAGAACAGGACAAGTCGCCCTCATATCACGGTCCAACAAAAACAGAAGAGACGCAAAAGAGAAACAGACAGGGACAAAGGCGTTGCACAACCGCAAATATACACCTTAATGGAAGAAATTAAACACTTGTGATTAAATTGTTCGACGCCGTTTGAGGTGACCACTTGACTTTTGTTATGTGTATATACCAGTGGGTGGATTGTGAATGAGAGAACATGTTCATTGTCCATGATAATTATGAAAAGTTTATTTCCAAAATTGAGCTCATACAATCATCACTGTCATTAAGGGACAGTATAAATAGGGGAAATAAATACTTAGAAAAGGGAGATAATTATTTTTGCATTGAACAAATAATTTCATTTCTTTGTTCTAGATTTGCTTTAATACCGGCACAACTTATTCTTCAGGTACACATAATTCATTTGCGAAAGAAAGATTATCATGAAAAGGTCATGGAAAAGTCATGGAAATTTGAGAAAAAAGGTCATGGAAAGTCATGGAATTTCACTTGTCTAAAGGTGCATGAACCCTGTTGAACAGCTGATTGGTCAATTTGAATTTGGAGTGAATTGATTAGTTTCAGTGTTTTTTTAAGCTGTTAATTCAAATTTCAAAATTAGATTAGGTAATGTCATTGGCAGTTTGAGGACTTTGGAACTTTCGACTGATTATCTGAAGTTTCTGAAAAGTTATGTTCATGATGCAGGGCTTGAATTTGGGGCTTAGCTTGCTAATAGCTAAAAGCATACCATCATTTGGAAAGAACAGTCCGGGTGAACCATTACAGGTGCTAAAAATGTAATGTAGTTTAATGGAATTTGATGGTGTTTTCTAGAATTATGGAAAGATAGCACACCATTCTCATTTTCCTATTTGGAGCCCTGTGATGATCAGAATGTCATGTTCAGGGAACGAAATATACATTGATTTGTCGGACATGTCTGGCAAGAAAACGTACTGTCCGGTAAAAATGGGTTGTCCTTCGGAATCACTAGAAAATATAAAACATGCTATGAGGATAAAAAACATGCTATAAGATGGCTTATAGGGGCAACTGTTACATCTTTTTTTAGTTTTCTCGCCGAATTCGCATACAAATGTTGACGGAAGTCAACTCGCCTGCCATGCTTGATGTTTCGGAATGGAATGTTGAAGGGCATTTCCCCGTGACCTACAATTTGATTGGTCTGAATTATCGACATCATCCTTCTACATTCACCATGTGTCTATGAGCACATTACATCTCGGCTGCTTGTCAGGCAGTTAAAAGTATTTATAGGCCGTCGGGTGAAGCGTGTCGGTCACACGGAATGAGGTGTACATTGAAGGGAAACCTCGTGTTCGGTCGACAAAATGGCGGGCCTGTAAAACTTTGACTTGACGTGAGAGATAAACCAAAAGTAAAAGGCGAAGGTTGCCTGAGAAATTTATCTCAGAAATAGTTCAATGAAGCAAAACAACATCAGTTTGTCTGACAAAAACTTTTGTCCCGACAAAGATGAAAATGTCTGTTAATTTTTTTGATTTTGAATATTTCTACCCCTGATGTTGGAATGGTCAAAATCTAGTACACATTTAAATCAATAAGTTTTGTTGAAGAATGCATTGCACTGATCAAGAATATTAAAAGGTGGGCATGGTTGTTTTACATGTCGTTAAAATAGGCAGTATTTTTTCTTCAACTCTTTTTCTTAATTTCAGTGATACTAAATGATAATTCTCACATATAAAATATTTTGTTCATGATAAATAATAATATTCTGGTACTTTCTGTGTTTTTCAGTTCCCTTATCCCACTCCCCAGGGTAACGATCCCACCAAGACCCTCAAGAGTTTGGTCAACATCCGCAAGGATTCTTTGAAGTTTGTCAGGTAATCTTTTTGAGATGGAATTAGTTACAGAGCAGTGGGGATCATTATGTTCTGTCTTCTATTATTATATAGATGTACCAAACTTTATAAAGGAAAGCAGCCAGCCATCAGTTTCTGATGAATCTGTTAAGCTGATGTTCCTTCAATAATACCCTCTCAGCTACATGTAACTCTCCTTAATTAATGATTAATAATACATGTAAAATAAAATTGTGATAATTCACGGTGCTAATGAATGTAAAGGTCACCCACAAATAGTCGAAATAAATACACTATTAGAAGGGTGGTGGAAAACGATACTGATGTTCTGACAAGAAGTCCTATGACCGCACAGACAAATGAAGGTTACTATGATCAGAAAATGGGTAACATATGGTAACCTGTAACAGTGCTTAAATACATGGTACCATAACACAAAATATTATGGCAACCAATAGAGGCTCTTCTAAAACTGAAATTGGGAAACTTTTACGAAAATTCATCATAACAGCACCTTGGTGTAGTGTAACTGGGTTCTGTTGAATATAACTATAGCACTTTGTATGTATAGCAGGCAGGGATCAGTGCATATTGAGGTGTTATTTATTTAAGATTCCTCTTCTGTCTGAATTTTGTGTAGAACATCCCGATATCCTCAATATGTAGATGTAGGTCAGCACCTTTTGTGCGAGATAAATGTATATAATATATATGTGAATGGTACCCAGTTATATAGTGGACCTAGTGTAATACCGAGTGTAGGGTTGGGTTGTTTCTTCCTGTACTAGGTAAACAGTGGTGGTGACAGTACCAGGTACAGAGATTATAAAGAATTTTACGTCAATAAAATATTTATTAGCAAGTAAATTTGCAAGTACAGAGGTGACCATTGTCGGTCAAGTAGCAATAAATTCATGCTTATATGTTA
The DNA here is from genome assembly GCA_036873755.1 of Hanleya hanleyi. Lineage (NCBI taxonomy): Eukaryota > Metazoa > Mollusca > Polyplacophora > Lepidopleurida > Hanleyidae > Hanleya > Hanleya hanleyi. The sequence goes on from JAVTVY010031358.1 coordinate 87,011, forward strand.
TTTATGCTAATAAATATGACATGGTGGTTATAGAGTAATTTCCTTCACATTTATATTGCATTATGTTTAACTATGACATCACTGTATCTGATATAAGAAAAATGGAAACTTGAGTACATGGAGGTTACATGTGTATTTTACTTTTCATACAGTCTGACAGACTGACAAATAAGGTAATCTCTCTAAGAATTAGATTCCCGGCAAATTCAATCACCCCAAATTTGGGGACAACTCAAAATTTGGTTGTTTTGATAAATTAAAAAAAAAAATTTAATTGTTGAAATAATGCAGAAATAATGCATTAGGCTCATGATTTTTAACTATTTTCAACTTTTATGTTCTAAGAAATTTGACCATCCCCTGATTTTACATTTTCGCTTCCTGTTACTGAATTATTACAGGCATTAACATAACCCTGATTATTCCAATAAAAATAAGTACGCTCAAATCTGAATCAACATTGCAAAGTGCTGGTTAAGAAAAAAAAGTCTATTAATATACATTGTTAACTTCCCCTTGTCCCTCCTCCCTTACAAAATAAATTAATTTAGTTCCTGAAGATCCTCTTCATTGTGAGCATTGGCCTTTCTAATGAGATCTCTTCATTGATTGGTCAAACTGTCGAATGTAAAAGATGTTATTTCGTGTCCATTTAATTTTCACATTTTTTGCTCGAGTGAAAAGATTAATGAAACATATACTGCAGAAAAATCTTTACAATCTTATGATCATAAAAACAGAATTCCGACAAAAATAACCTTTTCACAATTTGTGCATGCACATTATTGGTTATTATTGGAACATTTTGAATGTGATAAATTCTCAGGGTGGTTGAACCACATAAGGTGGGAGAGGAGAAGGTGGAGAAAAAGAAAGAGAAGAAAGAGAAGAAAGAAAAGAAGGAAGGAGAAGAAGGGAAGGAAGATGGAGACAAAGAAGGAGAGGAGGAAGAAGAAGAGGAGGAAGAGGTGACCAACAAATACAACGTTGAGTTCACCTTCGACTCCGATGCTAAATGTGCCGTCACCATCTACTACTTCGCCACAGAGGAAATTGCTGGAGGACACATCATGTAATTTATTTGTTGGATCATATATTCTCACCACCTTTACTTTATAAGTGTAAGCGTGGCAGAAAGATTGTATTATGTCAAGTTATTCATTCTACCTGATATCATACAAATATACAAGCATTTATGGGAAGTAGAAGATGTTACACGCATACTCATGAGAGATTTACGTTCCCTGATATGTCAAGTGTATGGCCGAAAGTCCAATCACTCTATCCACATTCAAGCACGTCCACATCTTGGGTCAAATTCTACCACCCTAAAGCCTATAATATAGTCTATTCCTCTGTAGTCTATACCCTATGGTAAGAATAGGCCTTGGCTCCTCAGACAGCTTGTCGTAAGAGGCGATTAGCTGAGGCACCCGTGGGGTTCCCAGGTGTGGAAAGCAATAGGACCACACCCGTGTGGTTCGCGGGTGTGAAAAGGAATAGGACCCAACGTCGTGATATAACTGAAATATAGTTGAAAGCGACGTTAAATCATATTCACTCACTCACTCACCCTACCGCTACAGTCAATACCCCAACCGCTACAGTCAATACCCCAAAAGTTGATCCAAATAAATTGGATCATCTTTAAATGTAGTTGAAATTAAATAGATATTCTTAGAAAATCTGTTGTTTATAAGCAGGACATTAATTTTTTGTTTCATGGGCAAATTTCTTTTTTTAAACATTGGAGGCGATGATAAAAATGGACTAGATGAGTGAAATCTCATTTACCAACAGAAAGGACATGGGAGGAACTTCAAACGTTCAGTTTTATGTTAATTTTATTATTGCTTTCAAATAAAAAATCCACTTATGAAAAAAAAAAAAAAATGAAAATTGGTGTGACCTAATGTCAGATTAGATGATTTACCTTACAAATCTGAATGTTATTAACTTCTTCATTCAAAATATTCCACCTTAGGACTGAATACATGATGAGTTGAACGTAGCTTCTGTTAACTGTGGAACAGACATGTCTAGCACTGCAGCTATCATTGTACTACAGAAGAGTGTTTGAAAGTGTGGCACCAGAAACCTGTTCATGGTTTTGTGACTTGCAATTTCAGATATCATCCTCGAGATTCCACCATGAATTCAGAAACATTCCACTACAAGAGAGGAGCAAACCAAATGTTCAACCAGAGTACCCACATTGTGGAGCCCCACAAGTTTCCTGAAGAGGATGTAAGTTTGCGGGTCTTTGAGGTGCAGTTTATCCCATTGGTGTAACATTCATTAGGCAGCCATAGTGTACATTTATATTCTACCATACTCCAGGTGTTTACCAAATACTATTAATACACAGACTGCACTGTGGCGGCCTTGTGGTCACATGGTGGTAGAGTGTTCGACTCGCATGCGGCAGATGCCAGGTTCATACCAAAGACTTGATAAATGAACTTGTATCTTCCTGACTTGGTGCTCAGTAGGAAGAGGATAGATCAAGGACTGGGGCCGATTTCATGAAACCTCACTTTTTCATGGGCGAATTTCGCACTTGACCAAGTTCACTTCAAAAAATTCTCAAGCTGTGTTTCACCAAACGTTTTTGGCTGCACTTGGACAAGTGATGTTTGAAGTGACCTTTTTGCAACTCTTTTGTGCAGTTTGGTAATAAATAGTAACCCCGCAGAATCAACTATATGTTCAAAATACTTGACACGCAGGATCCGATCGGTAGAATTTCAGGAGTCAAATAAATATGTCTGCCATTTTTGGATCTATGAGATGAAGAGACAATGTCCATACGTGCATTATGATGCATGGGCACATGACAAAAACTTATTTTTCGACACCATCTCCCTTCATATTGGTCGCTTCAAGTACGTTTTCATTTCAAGTGTGGTTTTCAAGAGAGGTCCGACCCCACTTGATCTCAAGTGCGATTTCAGGTTCAAGTGAACTTTCATGAAAAGCAAAAACTCAAGTCATGGGAGGTTTTCAAGTGCATTTGAACTTTCAAGTGCGAAAATTGCCTCAAGTGAGTTTTCATGAAATCGGCCCCTGGTTGGCCCAGTGTCTAGGAAATGTGGCTGTGTTGTCCTGATACATGTATCTCTGAAAAATTGTTGAAAACTCCTACTTGATCACCATTAGCACATATAAAGAAGGATGCTGAGATATGATCTAATTGTCCCCCGCTACTTAGTAGGGGGGGGACTTAGAAACACCGGTGTCCGTAATTCCGTGATTCCGTAAGATTTTCTTGTCCGGACAATAACTCGTGAACGATTTAACCGATCAACTTCAAACTTGGGGTGTGCCTTGACATTGGTGAGAGGACGGTTGGGATTGTTTTTCAGCAATGTGCGTAATCTAATATGGCCGCCGTCAGCCATATTGGATTATAAGCAGTTGGCTCTTGTCCGGACAATAACTGGAGTACGATTCAACTGATCTACTTGAATTCAAACTTGGGGAGTGCCTTGACATCGGTGAGAGGACGGTTGGGATTGTTTTTCAGCAATGTGCATAATCCAATATGGCCGCCGTCAGCCATATTGGATTATAAGCAGTTGGATCTTAGATTTTCTTGTCCGGACAATAACTCGTGAATGATTTAACCGATCAACTTCAAACTTGGGGTGTGCCTTGACATTGGTGAGAGGACAGTTGGGATTGTTTTTCAGCAACGTGTGTACATTGTAATCTAATATGGCCGCCGTCAGCCATATTGGATTATAAGCAGTTAGATCTTGTCCGGACAATAACTGGAGTACGATTCAACTGATCTACTTCAAACTTGGGGAGTGCCTTGACATCGGTGAGAGGACACTTGGGATTGTTTTTCAGCAATGTGCATAATCCAATATGGCCGCCGTCAGCCATATTGGATTATAATCAGTTGGATCTTAGATTTTCTTGTCTGGACAATAACTCGTGAACGATTTAACCGATCAACTTCAAACTTGGGGTGTGCCTTGACATTGGTGAGAGGACGGTTGGGATTGTTTTTCAGCACTGTGCATAATCTAATATGGCCGCCGTCAGCCATATTGGATTATAAGCAGTTAGATCTTGTCCGGACAATAACTGGAGTACGATTCAACTGATCTACTTCAAACTCTGGGAGTGCCTTGACATCGGTGAGAGGACGGTTGGGATTGTTTTTCAGCAATGTGCATAATACCAATATGGCCGCCGTCAGCCATATTGGATTATAAGCAGTTGGATCTTAGATTTTCTTGTCGGGACAATAACTCGTGAATGATTTAACCGATCAACTTCAAACTTGGGGTGTGCCTTGACATTGGTGAGAGGACAGTTGGGATTGTTTTTCAGCAATGTGTGTAATCTAATATGGCCGCCGTCGGCCATATTGGATTATAAGCAGTTGGATATCTCCATTTTCAAATCATACTCTTCATCAATGATATGAGATATCATCGACCAAAAAAAATCGACCATAGAGGTCCATGGCCCCCGCAGCAGCAGCGCCAGTTATGGTGGATGTAATCCACCATAACTGGTGCTGCTAGCGGGGGACATGGACCTCTATTGTCGATTTTTCCAGTAGACCAAACCTGGGTGACGTCTTGCAAGTTTAGGCCGTGTTCATTCTCGCTCCCGTCATAAGGGAGCATGGCATATAAATTCTTACACTTTAGTATCGTCTGCTCTTTCTGTCATGACATATTTCTATGGAAACAAATGAGGTAGGATTCTTTCATTACTAATTGTGTATTATTGTTAATTTTACGAAGTTATCAGGTATCTATTATGATAAGGACACTGCACTAAAGTCTTTGCAAGCTCATAGCTGTCAGATTTTCGGAGCTGATGTCGTATTAACTGATAGTTTGTCTCTTATATTATAGTGGCAGTACGGTGTAGAGAAAGAAACGATTCCTGTGGTAATACAGTGTGTCGTAGAGGAAGAAGGTAACATTGCCGTTTTATCAAGCAGCTACTTTAGACTTTAGAAGATCTTTTTTTGTCGGGTAAAAGAGACTGTATTTTAGGTTATTTGAGAGAAATCGGTTTGTTGCTTAAGTTTTAATGTATGTACATGTTTTTGTGTTGATTACTTTTGGATTGCTGGGTTGGTGACTTATTTTTGTTGAAATACTCAGAATTTTGTTTGATTGACGCTATGTAGCTAAAATATAGCTGAACTCGATGTTAAACCTTAATTCTCTCTCTCATCCTAACTGATTTACTTTGAAGAAAATAGTGGATTAGACTATATGTATTGAAAATAATGATCTGTATAAGGAGAGAGTTTTTTTATTAACCACTCGATCAGAATTGGCCTGGGATATTGTCATCATGTATGCCCGTTTGTCAGTATGTCCGTCCATCTCCATTTTTCGTTACCACCATATAAGTCATATCCCAAATTACTTAGAAGCCTTTAAAAATGGGCATGATTGACCAATTTCTTTGAGTACACCCTGTCAAAGTACTTGTAGGTTTATTTTTTCATTCCCATCATATCTAAAGAACGACTATGCCCAATGTCACTAAATTAACATCGCAGATATATGTGGTCATTGAGCTGAAGCCTAAAGTTAACAAAAATGGGCGAGATTGACCTATTTCTTCCAGGTCACTGGTTCAAAGTATGTTAAGTTGATTGTATCTCTGGCATACATGTCTATTAACTTGAATCAAACACGCAGCTGGTCATGGGCGTATTTCATGTGTATATTTCAATACCAACTTCACTTTTCAAAAAGTCTCGCAGACAAAGATCAGTGTGACTATAATCAGTAGTAACAGGCAGTCAGCTTTTGTAAATGTGAGCATCAATACATTTTATGACATGGCCATATGCAGTTGAATCCCAGTAAATGAAACCGCTTATAATTGAATTTTAAGCATGATATATTATCAATATCATGCAGTAATAGTGGGTATTATTGTGAATTTCGGTTCGTTATACATGCTGCAAAAAACGAAAATTTAGGCAGAGCTAAATATTGATTTGTTAACAGGCGAGAAATTAGACTATATAATTATATCAACTAATTAAAATGACTATATAATTATATGCGTATGTTCACAGAGTATATGGGTCATGCTCATATGATGTTTGCCACAGTGGAGAAGAGTTCTGACGGGGGTCATGTGATCAAACCTCTCAAACAGAAACAGTTTGTCGATGGCCTGTGTTATCTACTTCAGGAGATCTATGGTATAGAGAACAAAGCCATGGAAAGATGCAAGGTACATACATAAACCCCATTTGCCATACAAAATTTAACTTGTGTTTTGAAGAAGAACTGGTTAGATTTCTCATCGTAACAAAGACCTTGCAAATATGGTTCGCGTCTAGTTATATTTACCAGTATTAAAGTCAATCTAATTAAAGTTAAATCCTTTCAGGCCATATATCCATTTGGATATATCACTGTAGGATATAACCAGTTTGCAATGAGCGGAGTATCGATCAGTCCTGATATCTTGCCATAGTGACTTCAAGGGGAACTCAAGGCAGGGTTTTAGGTTGATGATGCCATGGTCTAGTAAATGTGGTGCTATTATGCAGGGTGGATATATGGACTGGTCTTTCATATCAACCTGGCATGTCTTGTGGTAAATGGAGATGGTGATCCTGACCCCCTCCCGGATTACAAGTGGTTTAGTCCAAATGTGGCCATGATGTGACATGTCATAGTGCTATTAAATATTCATGTCACCAAATTCAATTGAAGTAAGATCCTAAAGCGACATATACTATTGAGGAGCATTGATATTAATTCATTAAGTTTGTATTAAATTTGTTCTTATCATAGGAGAGTGTCTTTGCTACCCTTTTTTCGTCTACTTTTCTTCATTCCTTCGATGTTCATATTTCCTCCATGTTAGATCACACAAAGTTGTAAACTTGGTTCTCGGGCACTTTTTAAAAAAATACCATGTGGGCAGACGACTAGTTTGTTTTTCCACTGTCAGTGACAACAAGTACAACATGTCAATAGGCAAAACTAGTTCCTTTTATTCTGAGAAAATGAATTCCAGGACCTGAAAATTCTATTCTGGCAGTATTTGTCAAGCGACATAGAACATGTAGAAAGCCCTTCAATTTACCGTCCTCTTTAAGCTCGGTCAGTGCTTGGATGGGTGACCGGGTGCTGTACTGGCTGGGCTGATCAGTGTCCAGGGTAATAGGAACTGTGAGCACCCTCGTGTTCTGGCACATGTAGGCACCGTCATGATATGACTGAAACAAGGTGAAAACGACGTTAAACCCTACTAACTCAGTCACTCCTCTTGGACATAAGGGTGTTTTAACAAGAGTTATTCCGCCTGTAGTGAATTTTTCGTTTTGGCTCTAAACATTCAAATAAAAAGCTTTGAAGCACGAGTGAAACGTACCATGCGGGCGGGGCCTGAGAACCCAAATAATACCTTAGCAGCTGCAGTACCTTGTTGTAATCTTATCTGTTCATGAACGTTTTATGGTATATTACAGTTGGATCCAGACGATGAGATTGAAGACACTGGATCAGAGTGTGTGATCTGTATGTCAGATACACGAGACACTCTCATTCTGCCTTGTCGTCACCTGTGTCTCTGTAACGGCTGTGCCGAGTCATTACGATACCAGTCGAGCTGTTGTCCATTTTGTCGGGCCCCCTTTAGGGCGCTGTTACAGATACGGGCCTTGAGGAAGAAACAGGCCCTGGCCATACAACAGGTAAAGAGATCGTGAAAGAATGGGTTATGTTATACTGTATGTCAGTATGGTTGTTCTATGATTTGCCCCTGAATCATTTTGAGCATAATTAAAAATGTCAACCAGCAAGAAATTGGGACAGATCCTTCGGAAATGACCAAACGAGTAGTTAATCTGGATATACAACTTTTGATTGATTATTATGGAAACTCCCAGTTTATCAAAACTGCTTTCTAAAATGAGCAATTTGATTGGCTTATTGATGTATATTCGCTTCCACGTTCATGCGATGTCAACAATCGAAATGACATCGTGATGTCACAATTTGACATTACACTCAAAGTGTATTAATCCTATTTATAAAACAAATCGTCAAAGACAGTCATGAATTTATTATGATCATACCTGCTTCAAATTCTAAATTCAAATAGGCAGGGTTAGGAAGAAGTTCCATGAAGAAACATATAAAAACATAATATTTATATGACTGAGGGGGTCAATTCATCTTTTAGGTCTACATCATGTTCGTCCTTATTCTAAACTGATTTGTGAGATTTGATGTTTGGTGTTAATATATTAGTTTGTTGTTTACAGCCTCCAGAATCAGAGGAGAACCCTGTGAGTCAGGAGGGAGTACCCCCGGGCTATGAAGCAGTCTCCCTGATAGAGGCTCTCAATGGCCAGTGTTACCCTCTACCTTCCAACCCTCTACAGATGCCCACTGAAGGTATACTCTATCATATCCCTGGAAAAAGTATCCTCTATCATGTCCCCTGGAAGTATGCTCTATCATGCCCCCTGAAAGTATATGTTATCATGCCTCCTGAAATTATGGTATGCATCATCATAGCCCCTGGGAGTATGCTCTGTCATGCCCTTTGAAAGTATGCTCTATCATGCCCCATGAAATTTTGCTCTATCATGCTCCTGAAAGTATGCTCTATTATGCTCACTAATGGTGTACTGTTTCACACAGTTTTCCTGAAAGCTAACAAATTTGTAAAAACTGCAGGTGAGGGTAGTGTATATAGATCTCGTGAACCCCTTCCTGCCAACATGGTCTAGAGTCCTCATCGTGTTTATCTATTCATATTCTGTAGGTTTTCAAAGAGCGGAAGGGGAGGCACCTAAACCAGAGAAGAGGAAATCCGTGAAAAGGTAACAATTTTACTTGTTGGTGATCTGTGTCCGAGTGTACAGGGCTTGATTGTCTATGAGAAATAGATCGAAACATTTAGTTAAAAAAAAAACAAAAAAACAAAAAAAAACAAACAAACAAGAGAAAGTACTTAATGTGAATTCCCTAATATCTGGATAATATATTGTCCAGACCTTTGTATTGATGAAAAGCCTGCTGTCTAGAGACATTGTTTTACCCAGACAAAATATTGTTCTTCTTTATCTGGTGACACTTAACTTCTGCTTCCTCAATTAGCACTCATCATTTTATGAGGATAGATCAAGGACTGGTTGGCCTAGTATCGTGATGATGTGACGGGGAGTATCGACAGATTATTCAGAGTTAAAAAGTTGTCTCATTTGTGCCTAATACCGATGTTACAGAAAGTTTCTTAATCATTCATGACTGTCTGTCCCCGGCATGGTGCTTCTGCTTCAATGAGGCAGCACTATGAAAAAAACAACATTGTGACTGCTCTGTCTCAAGTTTTTTTTCCCCCGCTGTCTTATTTAATGGGTAAGATTCAGTACAGTTGTAACTAATTGTCTTGCACAAGCTCCATTGAGAATTGCTTCATCACTGTGTTTATTGTGTAAATAGTTGATTTGACTGGTTAAAAATTGTTATTTGTTAATGGCCTTGTCCGGTAGATACTTCATGTAGTAAAGCTATTGTCCAAGTCTTTGTGCAGCTGAAGAGGCTCAAGTCTAGACACATTTTTGTCCCCAGACTTGGCTATTCTATGCATTGTTTCATGATTCTTACATGGAGTATGAACCCCTTCTCCAAAAAGCAGTCCAGCTGAAAAGCCAGAGTGGATCCCACTTTTTCACCAGTCAAATCAACCTCTCCACTAGTTACACAATAAACAAACTGTTGTTGTCATTTCAGGCATGTGTACTCGATTATTTGGCAGCACCAAATGTTCGATCTCCAATTTGAGAAATTTTAAGTTTTATGCTCTCAACCATTCCTGACACACCTCATTTTACAATATTCAGGCGCCAGTCGGAAGAGAGAGCAGCGAAGGAAGCCCTGGCGGCGGCCGGTGAGCTGAAGGAGGACAAAGTGACGAGCACAGAGGGCCTAGATGAGATGGGTGATGGGCGTGGCACTCCTGAGGTGGTCATGACTGACCAGTCTCCCGACCCGGTCAAGTCATCACGCAAATCCCCCAGGAAATCGACCACGCCCAAAGTCCGGTATGTATGGCTTGAAAACTTCTACATGGATCTCCAAAAGTGATAGAAATGTCATCAAAAATACTTTCGCTCATAAATTGGGTGGTGAAAAAGGTTTTTAATCAGATAGCATAAAAAGAGTTCACTTGGCCCATTCATTGATTGTTTCAATCTCATTAAACTCAGAACATTATATCTGACATCAATGCTATATAAATCCTGTGTGAATTTCAAACTACATCTGTTAGCTAATCAGGTGGCTAGCTGGGCAAAGTAACTTTAAAAAGACGCCTCTCGTAATTACACACAGAAGCACGTGGACCAATATAGTAAACAGAAAACAATATCCATATAAGGATACTTATCGTGCATGGTAACTTCAAAGGATTTACTACCATCAAAAAGTCTGTTTTTGTCTGGCGGTAGAAAATATCAAAAGACTGTCCACCGGTAACTTGTTGGTCTCCGTGAACTGAACATCAATCAATGCCAAATTGTTTGTCATCATTGGCTTAGGGAATCTCGTAGAATATCGGCAAAACTTTTGCATGAATTTTTCAGAGTCACACCTAGATGGTATTTACCTGATATGTCATCTTGGTTTACCATCAGCAGCTCTAGATGGTATTTCCCGGATTATGCCATCTTGGTTTATCTAGATTGCGATTGTTTATACTCCCATCTGTAGGTATGCTGAGAAAGGATCACAGTCAGCTCCAGTATCACCCGAGGGAGAAACTACAAAGATGACCACTGTTAAGTCTGCATCTGTGGAAATAGTATCTGAATTGGGTGCTGCGGACAAAAGTGTGGAAATTGAGGTGAGAAGATTTGTCTACAATTTTCATTGACTGAATTCCTGTTGTTCACCTGTTGCTCAACTACATCAAATTTTTTCTTTTTTTTTCTCATCTATGTGATTTCTTCGGAAAAACTGAAATGTGAAGTAAAATAGTTTTTGCTCATTTTTCAGAAAAGCTATAATTTTGAAGAAAAATCACACAAACATGACTTTTCTGGCCATCATTTTGAAATATATCCATGACCCCCTGCTCGGAGGGTTATGCAAATAGGCTCAAAATGACCCCAATCTGATAAACTACAAACTCACGGAGTATCGATTCTCAATATTTTGTCATTCCGCAGGTAGGGTAGAAAGTTTACTGCTTTGGGATATTCAGTAGAAGGGAGATAACTCCTTTACCCTAAGGTTGGAGTTGTCTCCCTGGAATTGTAGAAGCATATGCTTAGCACCGGGTAAATGATGTATTAGATCTGTAAATTGTTATTTCCCAAAGCATGATGTGTCTCTGTTATAAACTTAACTATGGTGGGAGACTGAAAGCTTAATCTGCATAATAATAGTTTAGCTTGAAAGTTTGTATTGACAGACTTGACTATATTAATTTTTTTAGACTTCCGCTTTATTTCAGTGGCAATTAATCTATAGCTTTACAGGTGCTTGTTTGGAAAACTGACAAGAGTGGAAGGCTAAAAACCAAATATTTATTAGATTGCTATACAGTGCTTTGTACAATATGGATTGGTATTGCACAAGTCCATGTTGTGATGAAAACCCATATTTGACAAGACGCCTAATACGGGTTTTCATCACAACATGGACGAGTACAGTACGAATCCATATTGTACAAAGCACTGTATAATGATCTATTTATTATACAGGTCATCGAAATATTAAACTAAATTATTTGTTATTGATTTTTTATTTATATTTGAATCAATGTATATTTGTTAGATTAAACAACATAACATTACTATATTCAACTATAACAATAAATTCAACCACTTGATCCATAAATTCCTAGAATGCAATAGAATTCTGCAAGTATCATGTTTCTATTTTCTGTAATTCTGCAAGTATCATGTAAATCTATTATCAGTTTCTATTTTCTGAACTTCATTTGAGACAAATTTGACTAACTGGGTAATGTTACTTTGAATTTAGATATATAATGATATTTAAGTTTCCTAGATGATCGAACGAGAAAATAGAAGGTTTTTCAACTTTTGTAGCTTCATTTTGGCACCATAACAAAAAGAGTTACCTCCCTTATGAATATGAATTGAATACAGCATTTTGGGATCCAATATGACTTTGGGTATTGTACGGACACGTTGTGCGATTGAAATGATAAATACATCTATTCTGGCCAACAGAGGCAGTTCAATACAATTTGCATTGAATGAAACAAATGTAAAAGAACAGTTAGCCTACAACAATAATTCTGCAAATAAAAACAAGACACTGAATTACGTTTTGGCACAATCTTGAAGACGATTATTTTGGCAAAACTTAAGAGATACAAATGTGTAACTCGCCGTATGTGACCATAATGGTTGGCTCTTCACTGAAAATAATGATGCAGCGGTGCCTATTTAACAGGCATGGGAAATACTGATTTCAGACTTTTTGATCAAAATTTTGAAAAATTAAATGTTCTCTGTTCTGTCTGGAAATTATTATCTGCAGCTTTAGATTTCTTGCAAACATGTATCGTTCAGTGTGTTTCATGAGACTTGTATTTTCCAGATTCCAGACAGTAACTTGCCAGCCACATTGGCGGGAGAAGGGGAGGAAAATGGTGAGGCGACTGAAGACCTTGCAGAAGGAGACGAGGCTGATGATGAAAGGGAGAGCACTGAGGAGGATGAACCAGCACCAGATTATGACGGTAGTGACCTCGCCGAGGCGGAATGTGAGTTTTTGATGGTTCACCAAACAGAAAACATCACTGTGTACATCTGTACTCTATTTGTAATGTTGGAGACACATTTCTGATCTTATTCCCCAAAAAATAAGTCCTTGTATTCACTCCATGAATTATAAGAGCAAAAACCCTTTTTCATTTGTGGCCAGTTTTTATCTCACCTTACGAAGTAAAGGGGAGATATTATGAGGGGGGGGGGGGGAGAGGATATTGTCATCTGTGTCGTCTGCGTCTGTGGAAATGATCAGGTTTTTGGTTGAGCAGAAAAAATAAATAAAGAAAATTTCAGAAAAAAACATGTGGGGTTGGTATTCCACCAGGGGGATCAGTTATGCACTAATGCAGGGGATTCTCTGGGTGCTCCAGTGTTATAATCTTTTTTTGTTTAGCTGAAGTGCACATGTATGTCTGTACATAGAAAGTTTCCTGCAGTGGTCAGCTGTCATTGGATGATTATGAAACTTAGTACACATGTTTCTTATGATTAGAGGATGTGTGTTTGCTATTTACGAGATGAAATATTATTTTGTGTCCGAATTGTTTTAAACTTAGTAATTTGCCAATGATAATGTACATACATGAAAAGTTTGCTGAAGTTGTCATCTTTCATTGGATGAGTTTGACACTTGCCTCACAAGTCTTATGAATTGAGGATGTGTATGTGCTATTCCTGACCTGAAATATTAATTTTTGTCCAGATTATCACAACTTGGATTTCATACTTCTCCAATGATAAGGTTTTTGTTAGGCAAAAAGTTTGTTCCACATGTATGCTTTCAATACTGCTGCGGCTCAGGCGGATGAACCCACAAGGCGAGACGTTGGGATTCTCAGAAAGCTTGTTTAAGGCACATCGTGTACTTAATACCTATATTTAATGGATTACAGTTTTCCAGATGCTTTATTAGCTTTATTAGCAACATGTGAAGAATATACAAAATTTACCAGTTTCTGTCATTTTTCAGACTTAACAGATATTAGAATTCAGATCTGAGATGTACCTCAGCAGCTTCTCTTGTTTGACCATGATGACATTGTGAGTTTATATTTTGAGACATCGTTTATATTTTGAGACATCGTTTATATTTTCAGATGCCACAGCCCCAACAGATCCTCTAGAGGTTGGATCCCCAACAGATCCTCTGGAGGTTAGCTTCCGCTCCACCCCACATCGGAAGGATTATTACGAGAAAGGCGGGTCTAAAGAAGATCTGGAGGAGAGCTATCAACCCCTTCATCTGACGGAGACGCTATCACTACCTGGCACACCCGTTAGTACAGACGTTTCTAGTTACAGTAGCACTAACAGCTCCCGTATGTTGTTAACTCATGAAGCCACACCCCATGAGGAAGACATGCCCCCTTTATGAGGATACGCCCCCAATGAGGATACACCCCTTTTGAGAGATTATGATATCACACCGCTTCCATCTTTCTTTTAATGAGGGTGTGTCTGGTCTTGTGTTTACTACACATTCTACAATGGTGTACCTGGCATTATTGCTTGCTTAACACGTGAAAACTGGGCAAAATCTTAAATGAAACCTCAAAAACTTTCAAATTCTTCACCATTTCACCCGTGTAATTAAAAAAAAAAAAAAATTATTGTGTCAAAAAAGTGCTGAACGTTTAACTATTGTAAATGAAACAAATTTAGGATTTTATATATACTACTACATTTATTACACACATATATGGCAGTACGATAAATGAGTGTACATTAAGCGCATGTATGGCAGAACTATATGTATATGAGCATACACATAGGCCAGTACTATAAATGAGTGTACATTGCACACATATATGACAGCACTGTATGTGAGTGTACATTACACACATATGACAGCACTGTATGTGAGTGTACATTACACACATATATGACAGTACTGTATGTGAGTGTACATTACACACATATATGGCGGTACTGTATGTGAGTGTACATTACACACATATATGGCAGTACTGTATGTGAGTGTACATTACACACATATATGGCAGTACTGTATGTGAGTGTACATTACACACATATATGGCAGTACTGTATGTGAGTGTACATTACACATATGGCAGTACTGTATGTGAGTGCACATTACACACATATGACAGTACTGTATGTGAGTGTACATTACACATATATGACAGTACTGTATGTGAGTACATTACTCACATATATGACAGTACTAAAATATGAGTGTGCATTACACACAAATATGGCAGTACAAAATATAAGAGTATATTGCTCACATATGACAGTATTATAGTACATTTTACACATATATCTTAACTAAAACATTCATTTTGATTTTTATGATGTACAAACAGTTCACTCTGCTGTCATATTGTGCCTATCATTTTGCTGGGTTGTAATGTATTTGACATGTTCTCTTTGTGTATGGTACATAGCCTCTTACAGATATACTACCTGGACTACTGACTGTACAGTTTTGTGTATTTCTGTGTATACCTCCAGGATTGACTCTACAGTTTTGTGTATTTCTGTGCATACCTCCAGGATTGACTGTACAGTTTTGTGTATTTCTTATTGTACCTCCAGGATTGACTGTAAAGTTTTGTGTATTTCTGTGTGTACCTCCAGGATTGACTGTACAGTTTTGTGTATTTCTGTGTATACCTCCAGGATTGACTGTACAGTTTTGTGTATTTCTGTGTATACCTCCAGGATTGACTCCACCGTTTTGTGTATTTTGGTGTATATTGTAGTAGCATGTCTGTAGGCCTGTGAGCGGACTGTCTGAACTGTTAAACATGTAACTATACATTCATTCCTCGATCACGTGGCTGGTAGTAGTAGTCCAGTAGAATGGCTTGCTGTTTATCATGATTGCTTTCTAGTGTAGTAATTGCTTCTCTTATATGTGTTTTTTTGGGGGGACTGTGTTTATAACAGTCTGATTATTTAATAGTAAGTTTTTCCCTTATTTTCACGCCTGTTTTTTTTTGGTGTCTTGTAAAACCTGCTGCTAATCAGTGAAACGATTACTTCACAAGAACACCCGGTTGAGCTCCAAATATCAAAGGAAGATCGGAGAATCATGGGTTGGTCTTTCTTCACCTCACCAACTAAACTGGAGATCATGAATGATGCGGTATTACATGGTTCAGCCTGGGACCAATCATTGGTTCACGTGACAGACTGTAAGCTTATGAGTGCCACGTAGCATGCTCACAGAGGGAATGTTCAAATTTTAAGCAGTGGTTGGACAGAGGGGAAGGAAGTTGACGATTTACTGCTGGAGTATACCTGTTTAGAGACCTCTTACATGTATATCTGTGATAACTCCAAATCTCCTGACAACCATCAAGCAGCTGCTACCCTAATAGTTTGGGGGAAAATGTCCATAACATATGTACATATCCAGCATACCTATACCCTTATTCAATGATATGTGGTACGATTGTTGTAATGTCTGCCAAAGATTTTGTATTCCTGCCAAAGACTTCAGTTTATTGCATTGCCTGTTATATTAGTTTTCTTATGTCAATATATGTGTCCTTATATTCTTTGCCTTGTGCTTACCTGTGGGGTTCTCGGGTGTGAAAAGGAATAGTACCCCACCCGTGTGGTTCCCGGGTGTGAAAAGGAATATGACCCAACGTCATGATATGACTGAAATATAGTTGAAAGCGTCGTTGAATCATATTCACTCACTCACTTCCTTGTGCTTAATTCACAGTTGACACATTTCAATATTAATTCATTGCCTTCCGCAATATACTCCAGACGTAAAAGTTTCATGTGTAGTTGAAATTCAATTTTAATCCAGTAGGGAATGCATTCGTTCAGACTAGCTTCCTTTCAGTACTTTCAGTCCATATTGCAAACAATTAGAGCTGAATGTGGCAGAATATTTTTGAATGTTGTCTTCCAAAGTCTGCTTTGATAAAACTATTAGACCTGACCATAATCTTTCAAGACAATTGTGTTGTGGCATTACCTTAGGCAATATCTTGGACATGAATGTGAGATGAACTCGCTAGCCGTGAAAGGTGAGAAGCAACCTCATAGCCCATGTGAAGTCGTGCCACGACCAAGGTTGGGCACATGCAATGCTTTAACATTAACTATACTATCAAATCTGAAAATAGGTATCATACTGGCTTACAAAATACTGAAACTCCAAACAACTTTAAAGATGTAACTGTCTTTGAACAGAAGGTTTGTACAAGTCTGTGAAGAAAATAATGAAGTAAACAAATGGTTCATTGCCTAACCTTGGCATAACATCACAAGGGCAATGATCTCCTTTCACGTGAAAGTCGTATTGATCATATCACATTCACAGAATCAGAAACATTTTTATTTGTTCTACTTATACATGTAGGTCATGAAATATTGGTATATTTTTTTCGGTACATGTGTAGTGAAATTTTGCTTTCGGTGTTATCATGGTTATGGTGGTGATAAGATTTGTGGTTTTAATTGTGATAGATAAATAGATTGATTAATCACACAAATATTCTCTGACTGACTGCATTCACTTCCATGCACATCCAAGCATCCTACCGAATTCACTTTCAGGCAGAGGATGTTGTTGAAAATGCTTCAAGGGAATTTATAGATGAAATTACTCTGATTACTCTAGAGTTTTCACGTCTATCAACCCTTGACCTTGAGCACCCTGCTAAAATAGAGATATAAACAACAATTTTATCAGAATACTTATCTAAACAGCGTTTGTCACCCATCTGGGACTCTACGAGTGGCAGAGGATACCTTTTGGACTTGGGCGACCAAAGTATACCTGTGAAGCGGCTACGGTTTTAAACATGATCTGATTGGCTGAATAGTCGATTATTATGTAAGAGGACACTTCTATGGCCTCTCGGGTATATACAGGCCGCAAAAAGGAGCCTCTAGGGTTCGAAGGGTTAATTTAGTTACATTAATTTAATGGACATACTTTCTGTAGATCATGACAATTAGCTTATAATTAAACCTTTCACATACAGGTACGTCATTAGTATCATCTGTTATACACTGTCAAAAATGCCCTATATTCTCTTTAAATGTAGATTGATTTTCCGGAATTAACTTAATTCATCAAGTAAAGTTATTCTCAATTTGTGAAATTTTATCTTGTTCTAAGAAATATATATTTTTTCAATTTCATGATCAAGTATTGCATTTTTGGCAGTGGGGTGTGCATGTTCTAGTAGTTTGAACAGTAAGGGCTGACTCTTTCTCTTTTTCAGACTGATTAATCTATATGACCGTGTGAGCATGGTGGGCTTGCTCTCTCTCTCTCTATAACACCTTGACCACGTAGCGTCTGGTGGCGCAGGCTGGAACTCATTCCTCAAAGTTGCTACAATAGTTCTGACATCTTAAGTCTCCGCAGGCATGATTCAGGCTCATACCTAAAGTTGTAAAGTGGTAAAGGAGTGGCTATCGTCTCATTTTCTTCTGTATTTAATTGCATTATTAGGCGTGGCAGGGCTATACTTCTGGTGACTGATAATCCGGATTATATTGCCTAGGACAGCGCTGCATCGCAGCTGGCTGTTCCCCCTCATAACTGAGGTATGGCTCCCACAAAATCAACATTAGGAAATACAGATAAATCGTGATAAATATAAAAGAATGTATACCCCGCTGCCTGATACACAGATATTATCTATCCGAGGATGCCTAGATTACAAAACATACTCAAGTTACAGAATTCTTCGACATACAGACCATGATGTAGCATAGGAAACCGTACCCCAGTTGTGAGGGTCATTGACAGTGGATGGAACTATTGTTCACCGCTCATGTTTAGCGAGAGTTTTGTCTGAGGGAACAGTATGATGTGTGGTGATGAAATGTTTCTACAAGAATATGTGGTTACTTAAATAGACCCAGTACCCTTAATTGAGATTTGATGGAAAACTCGCTGTGCCATCAGAGAAAGAAAGTGCCAGTGCTGCAACCTTCGCTGATCTTCCAGGTGTGTGCATGATGTCATGGATGCCTACTGACTTTGATCCTATTTTCTTCATAAAAAACATGGCATATATACATATAGCTCCCTTTTCCAGCTCACCCATATCGTCCTTTTGCATGCCCAACTCGCATCTCCTACTGACAGGTGTCCAGTACCTTGCTTTCAACGAAATCCCAGGTATATCTATATCTGGGATTTTCTCACAAAATATCATGACTGACTGTGTTTATGACTTATTCATGATCAAGGCTGATGTACACATTCCTGTAGCTCATCTGAGTTCACTTGATAAAGGTGAAGGGAGGTAACTAGGGATCCTGTACACACTGTAGACTATACATGGAATGCGAGAACAACTCAACACTGATTGTTAACCCAGACTGTAATTTGTTGGAATTGTTTATTCCAACATGATGAACAATGGTTATAAATGGTGAGAGCAATGTGAGTTGGACTTTTCAAAGGATTATGAGCTGGTCATGACGTCTTGTCGTTCGGACTGTTGATGCTATCTGGTACCAATAGCTAGGCCAGAGGTTATGATAGTTGCTTTGTCCATCCATCTATTTCCTTGTGCTTCGGTCCACTTCTGTGAGCATGTCCCAGAAATCCTGCCACTCGCCCCATGCAATCCTCTTGAGATATTCCTCACCCGCGTACAAAGTTCCATGTGCTGGAGAAAATTGTTGACAATATCCGGGGTCTTTCTGGGTCCGCTTCTCCATTACTTTATATACCATCACCTGATATTCAAAGCGGTAGTATTGTGTCACACCAACGTCCCACTACATGTTTGTGATCGCTCGGTGGAAAGTGCTGACTTCGGGGAAAGAGCTGGTGAGAGTATATGGAACTTTGTCTGCAACCTTGAGATACTTACGAGTGCAAGGCTTGGATGGGGCACGCGCCAAGATTACTGGTCCATGCACGCGGAATTGGCGCCGAGCACATGGAAATAGATGGATGGACTGAATCGCATGTGCGGAGGAATTCACTAGGCCTGAAATTTGAAGATGTGAGGTAAATCTTTTCCCGGTGTGAAATACTTTGCCAATCTGTGATGAACACTTGCTTTCACTTTTGTCTTTTAGCTTCTTGAGAGCTTGCCTTGGATGTCTTTCTGCAGTTGCAGTGATAAAATGTTATAGAGTTCACTGTACATTGGATTATTTCTCTAACTCCTATGCTTAATGAGATAACTTCTCACAACATAGTGGATGATTGGATAATTTGAATTAAAAAAAAAAAAAAATTTAATCATTGGCTTGTGTAGAAAATGGTAGGAGCATCTAGCCAACTACCGTAACTAAACTAATATCATGAGTATAGAGTTACTCTGGCCATTTGTCTTAGCAGTCCATGGGTTCGAACTTGGGAGATTTTCTGATGACGAAATACTGCCTGCAATAAATAGCTTCTACATCTGTATTGCTTATTTCGTGCAGAGATTTGGATGCCGTCAAGCTGTAAAATTGTGTGATACCGGGCTGCTGTTGGCTGTCAGCTTTGACGGTCCATCATAAGTTTGGAGTCGTTTTCTTCTACACTTGTGGTTGCTTCATTATGTTACCCTTATCCAGTGGCACTGGTTATATCTTTGTCTGATGAATGGATCTGTATGCTGTGGTTCCATTTCAAATGATTTACCTAAGTATTCAAGCTATACAACCCAAGGTGGTAGGTGCTTGTTCATATGTGCTGTGTGTGTGTGAGCTTGTGCATGCAAAAGTTGTAATTAGAGGTCCAGAGCGTTAATTCTTACTATCTTCCCGAGGACCAACGTTCCGAGGTCCAGAAGTCGGTCCTCGGAATGTTTTTTACATATTGAAATGTGTCTCTTTTTAGAGGAAGTTTTGTCAATTCTCTATAGGAAATGATGTTCCCAATCTGATTAAAACTCCGACTCAATAACCACTTCTTTATCGGACGACATCGCTAATTAAGATCTGGGACAGTCTGTATCTTAAATCTGTCGTGCATGTCAGACTGGCTACCAATTACAGTCCAACTTCAACGGGCGTATATGTGCCTATCCGATTATTTCTGTAGTGAACGAGGCACAGAAAAATCCAACCCAGGCAGCTGACAAAGTTATTGCTCTCCATGAGCAATCACCGAAGATTATTATTTGCTCGTATATAGGCACCAATTTGCTCGATGAAGTTGGACTGTGATTGGTCGCCAGTCTGACATGTGCAACAGATTTAAGATATAGACTGTCCCAGATCTTGATTAGCGACATGTCCGATAGAGGAGCGGTTATTAAGTCTGAGTTTTAATCAAATTGTGATGTTCCTAATGTTTTTCTTTAAAAAAGTGTCTTCCTAATGTAGTTTTTTTCATTGGAAACACATTTTCAAGTGGGTTAATGTACAACATTGTAGCGAGCACTCAACAAGGTATTGATGATGGTTACAATGTTGCAAAAACATTGTTGAACGATCATTACAATGTTGCACAATTATACCCTTTTCTATATGTTGGTCCTCATATTACAGCTTCTGAGTGTATGGATGTGCTCTGTGTGGATGAGGTTAGTAAGTGTGTGTTTGTGTTTTCTAAGGTATATAGATCTGTCGCATATCCCTGAGAGGACGTTAATTAACGCTTCCAACCCTGTAATCTCTTCTCTTTTATGTTTTAACCTGCATGGTCTTTGCTGTTTACTTAACCAAGCTTACACCCATGTACACCAGTTGAGTATGTACAAGACCATGGGAGATATTGCTTTAGCCATATGTGTATATCCATGATACATGTATCATTGTTAATACCATGTAATTGATAATGTTAACATGACTGCAAACCATAAATTTACATACTGTACATTATTCTACAAGTTGATACACTCACTCCTGTGCTGTATATATTAACAATGTCTTTAGGGCAATATGGTACATCGTTTTGAAGTGGGTACGGCGCATCACGTTGGGCACACCGGTTCTCGTCAGATCACCGAAGTTAAGCAGCGTTGAGCTCGGTCAATACTTGGATGGGTGACCGGGTGCTGTACTGACTGGGCTGATCAGTGTCCAGAATAATAGGAACTGTGGACACTCTCGTGTTCTGGCACATGTAGGCACCGTCGTGATATGACTGAAACAATGTTGAAAACGACGTTAAATCCTACTCACTCACTCACTCACTCGTTTTGAAGTGCAGTACACAAGGTGATACGATTAACATTTACGTTCCAGATAAACAGTTCCGGAAGATGTATTTTTGTTACCCTGGCTCAAATTGGCCTTTGGATATTGTCGTCATCATGTACATCTGTCCATATGTCTGTCTGTTCGTGTCCGGTTACTCATCAACACCATATCTCGAGAATGACTAGCCTAGGAACTCCAAACTCGCATCAAATCACTTGCATATGGCCACAGAGCAGAAATGAAAATAAGATTGATAGATTTTTTCCTCATGCACCAGGTCAAAGTGACAAATTTCTCACGAATTGATTGTTACTCGTATATCTCAAGAATGATAGGCCCTAGGTTCACTATACTTTTACCAAACACACATCTGGTCAATGGCTACTGCTATAATAATAAGTTTGGGGCATGGTAATGATGTATGTACGTCTTGTCTGTCTGTTTTCTCATTACCACCACAACTCAAGAATGACCATAGGAACTCCAAACTTACCGGACCTCACAAGACCTGTGAATATGGTAACAGAGTGCAAGCCGTTTAGAAATCAGTTGAATTGGTCCATGTTTTTTCTGGGTCAATAGCTCAAACTCTGTCAAATTTGTCACCAATGGGGATCGCCAGCCAAACTAAGGCGGCGCTAGTGCTCCAACAGGTCAAGAAGACATGGCGTCATAAAAGGAACACTTATAACATCGTTACATTATGACGTTGTGACGTCCAGGAAAAGGACATGGGCATGTGCCATTTACCTCTTGGTACACATAGCCACCTGGCGTCAATTTGAGCTGGCAAACCCCAATGCTTGTTATCATTGCATCTCGAGAAGATAAGTTCAAGGCTCCCTAAATTTGCACCAGACGCTAATTGACTTTGAGGTATTGTCGACATGTATATACATCTGCTCATCTGCTGAAGAGCCCCAAACTTTGAAAACACATGCATGTGGCTGTGGAAGAGTTGAAGCCAACCTTCTTGCCACTAATTGTTTGTTCCTAATAAGCCAACCCTACTTTAATACCCCCAAGGCAGAGGGGTTCTCAGTGCTTTGCACAGTTCATGTTAGCAGGTTGCACATTCAAGAAAAGTGAGTTTGAATAAACAAAATTCATGCAATACACTTCCACGAACGGTTCCGAGTTTAGGAAATAATGCATGGAAAGATTTTTTTTTGACAGGCATATTTGAAGAAGGCAGTAATTCCTCTAGTAATTCAATCACAGGAAGTGAAATTTCCACTCAACATAATTTCAGGGGCGATCAAATTTTTTAGAACAGGAAGTTAACAAACTTGTCTGGAATCATGCAGATAATCCCTTAATTCTTTTTTATTTAATCACTGTAGCAGGTGATGAAATTTATTAGAACGACTGGAATTTGGTTCACAAATTTGAGAGTGATTGTATTTTAATAGGGCGATTGATTCATTAGAGGATTCACTGTGCCCTAGTCATTTATGTTTGGAGAGCTAATTTAATACGTTGCAATTGTGTAAATAGTTTGTAAATAATGGGCAGTTGATTACTGCCTTGTGCTACAGTAATGCCCCTAATAATTTGATCACAGGAAGTGCAGCAAAAATGGCTTATATCTGGAAATATTCTTGATGGCACCAGCTACAAAATGTCACATTTTGTCATCATATGGATTTTCTTCAATTTGAAAGAAGAATGGAAATGTTACTTTTTCTCTGTGCTTGATAACAGAGTTGAAAAGTGAACTCCCTGTGATTGAATTATTAGGGGAATTACCGTATATAATATTACAGTGAAAATCACCATGTTTATAAAGGTCTGAAACATGGAACTTGTAGTTTATTCTGTTATTTTTGTATTATTTATAGAATAAGAAAACAGGAATTCTTCCTTTGATCCAGATATTCAAAAGTCTGTTTTGAATCAACTCCTCATCCCCTTATAAATTTGGACACTCTGAAAATGTATGAGAAACGAAGAATTGTGTATATGAATGTTTGAACAATTAACCTTTCAATCTTTCTGTTTCACTAAATTTGTTCACCCAGGCCTTAATTTAACCTATCACGATGTTACCATGAAATCTACACTTAAACCTATGGCAACCTATTACCTAATTATTAACCTATTGTCATATTATTGGTAAGAATTATGGGGACCTGAAAATAGGTTACCATTATTTTTCAAATGACAACTTCCAGGCAACCTGAAAACAGGTTACCACCTTAAAGTGAGGCCTGATCACCCGAATAAATGTATGTAAATATAAGTTATGCTAATTCCTTTTATTCTTGATCAGTTATTGGGTTACCCATCTTAGCTTTCTAAGGGCATTTCACGTTTCACTTAACACTACCCTTAGATTTTCGCTGTGATTCGGCATGTATTTCACACGGCGCCATCTATCTAGAGGGAGATAATCCAGTTCGAAAGTTGTTCCCAAAGCATGAGGTCAAATGTCGGCCCCATTTAAACGAGCCAATGAAATTATCTGTATTCAAATATTTCTCAGATATGCAAACATGTCAGTTTCACGAGGCGCAAGACTGGGGGAGTCTACGCGAGACCAAAACGAAGTTGTGCAAATTAGCTATTTTATTTCTCACTCTAGTGGAGCATGCTTCTTCGTTTATTCTAAGAAACAAACGGCCTAACATATTTGAAAACAAAATAAAATCGGCGGCAGACCACAGGAAAATGATATGCTTTTTATTTTGTGATGGGGGCACTTCGAGGCCCACCATGGGATCATTTCAATCGATCGCTTTCTGGAGGTGTGTCTTCGTTGTATGAATGTGATTGCACCGATGTCGGATGTAACGGGACCAGTCGGATGTGACCATTTGGGAAACGCCCTATTACACTCAGATAGCACCCGTTACCGCATGGCTACGAGCAGAAGTTTCTACGTATGATCGTGCCATGCGTTCGGATGATGTGGGTTACCATGTATAGTACACATGTGTTTGATAAATGCCAACAAAAAAACATTAAAGTGAACGTAAAGGCTGCGACAACACACGCACTGTGTGGAAGAACTATATTAAAAGTATCATTTGGCAGCAACAAATATTTTTTGTGATTTTTTCCCTTCCAAAAAAAAAATTCCGAACACGGGAATTATTGACTGATGCAACGAGCGACTGGAGTCGGCCATATCAGTTTATTGATTAGCCTTGCGCCAATGAAAACGCTTGTACGGAGCACGTGATATTTTCCTGTGACGTAGTATCACTTTGTTTTGGCATCGCTGTAGCACGAATTGTAATTGCGGTGGTGGAGAGCTCGGCTGTTTCAAGCGTGTTTTGATTGTGTTGCGTGTCTCCAGCAAGTGTTTACTGACCTGAAACGTTCGATGAACTACTCACTACTTTCGTCGACATCGGAGCGTTTTGGTTCAAACTGGTAACCCTGTAAACCTTCATATGTCTCTTCGTCAGAACTTGAAGTCAGGCTAGCCTCCTCGTGCGTCGCTATGTTTACATGCTTTCTGCGCTTTCTAACTCCACGAATAAAGAGCTCCAAGGTGATACAACGTCACTGCTCTGAGTGAGATAGCCAGCATGGCGGCAGCCGGGGAACAATAATACAACGGAGATAATTTCGTTCGTACTCGGTGCAAAAAAATCCCCAAAAATATTTGTTGCTGCTATTTCAGTATTTCAATGTAGCTCTTTCCCACAGAGTGCATGTTGCCTCAGCCTTTACGTTCACTTTAAAATTGTGTTTTGGTAATTTACCAAATATATTCATGCCACTTGTGATTAAGTGCTTTGAATTCACATTGTAGACCATTTTCCTCTGATTTCCATACTGTCAGTTGTATCCTTCTGCAAAATTCTAATGTTATACAAATTTTCTCCAAAAAGAGTTGTACCAAGTCATTGTCACAGGTGTTCATTTTGATATGAATTGGTCATGTATTTATGTGCATGATAATATCAGTGTATTTTCGATATTGCTATAGTGCTTGATAAAAACCTTCATGTGAGCTTTACCCCAGTATCTGACATGATAATATATCCGAGTAACATTCTCATGTTGTTTACTTCCACTGTCAAATATGTTACCCTCTGATTGCATTGGAGTTAAAAATGCAGCATGCAGCTTTTGTGTACTCTCAGCCAATCAGCATCATCCATTTCTAAACAGAGTATAGTGGGCTCAGGAATTCAATCTTTCATGTAAGCTTCTGATGTTGAGGTCTTTGTATCACTGAAACGTCACCCATCTAGACTCTTCTTTTTTTGTACCCAGAAAGTCTATTCTTCTCCTTCGTTTGTAAACCTTAAATGAAAGATGGACCACTCGGGATGTCACAACTAAACAAGATGATGTAAAAATGAGCTATATTCATAAATAGTTGAGTCACTAACTTGTTCCATCTTCTATCTGATAACTTGATGCATTTTCCATATGCAGATTACACACTAACCTGTGTCATTCAAAATAGGTAGACTGATAAATTACATGCGCGCTACATTTTTTGGGCCAATGCAGTCAGAGTTTAGGGGGTTATAAACTCTGACAATGGGAGAAAATATCCTGGTTATGTTTTTCCATAATTTGACTGGATATAGTTTTACTGTACTGTTTGCCACATTGAATGTCTATTGTCTTAATTTGGTGCTTATATTGTACATATTGTATATATCAGACTCGGCATATATTACCATTTATTGACTGTAAACTTGTACAATTTGGACCTTGATGGTCACTTTATTACATCACAAAGCAATGTAAGTGATGTTTATATTATGTGCACATGTATATTGTAGAGGTCTACAATAAATACGCATATCATATCTAAACTGTCTCTGTCTTCTGATGGGTTGATTGGTATAGTTCATTCGATTAGAAAAGTGTAGGTCAATGGTTATCCAGATATACAGATAACATGTTCAAGGTCATCTTCACATACCCAAGTCGAACACTTCATGTGTTGCCTTGGCCAAATATCATACATTTTCTCATCAGAATATTGTTTGGTACTTTTGTACCTCTTGAATATTCTGTGGTCCATATTAGGAGAATTGCCTCATTGCTTCAAAATTCAAATCCAAGGATATGAACATTTCCGATTGAAAAACAATACAACCACTGCTTGCCAAATTTGGACATGCTTAACAGAAATTCCTCGCTGCATGGTGTTGGTAAGCTCATATCTTTATTGGCTATTGACATAACCTTTTGAAGAATTTGCCCAATTCACTAAGTCAAGGGAGATGATGGAAATGAGGAAATATATTAAAAATCACAATTTTTTGTTTTTGAGGGTACATTAGGGGGAGACATTGTGTTGTGTGAGCATATATTAAAGCCTATTTTGGCTCTTGTTAAAAAAAAAATAAAAAAATTCAGCATTGAAAACAATGTCCGGGGAGATTTTTCATCAGTCAGTTGTCGTATATCTTGAGTGAAAGCCTACAAAATTTGTCTAAATTCAGGAATTTAAAATATTTTCTCAACTTTGGTTCGGAACTCCTCCTAAATTGTTTTGCCATGCTTATTATAAAGGGTGCGCCCAAACTGGGGAGACATAAAGCATGTGCATATTAAATTGTTTTACACATATATTTGGGGAAATGCTCTGTTGGTGTTTCACACGAGTTCCAATATATCGGAAACCTCTATCAAAATTACCATTGACAGTTGAAAACACATGGGAGTACAGATGCACATGGATTTGCGGGTAAACGAGCTGTGCTTTCAGTTGGAAACCATCTCACAATTTTTGGAGACTTAATCTCAGTCAATTTTTAGCCCACCATCACGAGATGGCTGTTCAAATCGCTTTTCGTCCGTGATCCGTCGTCCCTCCGTCCGTCGTCGTCCGTCCGTAAACAATTCTTGTTACCGCGATTTCTCAGAAACTACTGAATGGATCTTTCTCAAATTTAGTACACAGGTTCCCCTTGGCGTCTAGTTGTGCAAGATACCTTTTCTGGTCCGATTTGAAAATCCAATATGACCACCAGGCAGCCATCTTGGATTTCCCCATGAAACATTGTTATCGTCATTTCTCAGGAAGTACTGCATGGATCTTTCTCAAATTTGGTACACAGGTTCCCCTTAGGGTCTAGTTGTGCAACATACCCTTTCCGGTCTGAATCGAAAATCCAATATGGCCACCGGGTGCTGTACTGACTGGGCTGATCAGTGTCCAGAATAATAGGAACTGTGGACACTCTCGTGTTCTGGCACATGTAGGCACCGTCGTGATATGACTGAAACAATGTTGAAAACGACGTTAAATCCTACTCACTCACTCCAATATGGCCAACAGGCGGCCATCTTAGATTTCCCCATGAAACTTTGTTATCGTGATTTCTCAGGAAGTACTTCATGGATCTTTCTCAAATTTGGTACACAGGTTCCCCTTGTGGTCAGGTTGTGCAAGATACCTTTTCTGGTCCGATTCGAAAATCCAATATGGCCATGAGGCGGCCATCTTGGATTTCCCCATGAAACTTTATCGCGATTTCTTCGGAACTACTGCATGGATCTTTCTCAAATTTGGTACACAGGTTCCCCTTGTGGTCAGGTTGTGCAAGATACCTTTTCTGGTCCGATTCGAAAATCCAGTATGGCCATGAGGCGGCCATCTTGGATTTCTCCATGAAACTTTGTTATATCGATTTCTCCGGAACGACTGCATGGATCTTTCTCAAATTTGATACACAGGTTCCCCTTGGTGTCTAGTTGTGCAAGATACCTTTTCTGGTCCGATTCGTAAATCTAATATGGCCACCAGGCGGCCATCTTGGATTTCCCCATGCAATTTTGTCATCGTGATTTCTCAGGAAGTACTGCATGGATTTTTCTCAAGTTTGGTACACAGGTTCCCCTTAAGGTCTAGTTTTGCAACATACCTTTTTCGGTCCAAATCGAAAATCTAATATGGCCACCAGGCAGCCATCTTAGATTTTCCCATGAGACTTGATCATGATTTCTCAGGAAGTGCTGCATGGATGTTTCTCAAATTTGGTACACAGGTTCCTTTTGTGGTCCAGTTGTGCAAGATATCTTTTCTGGTCCGATTCCAAAATCCAATATGTCCATCAGGCGGCCATCTTGGATTTCCCCATGAAACGTTATTGCGATTGCTCTGGAACTACTGCATGGATCTTTGTCAAATTTGGAACACAAGTTCCCCTTGTGGTCTAGTTGTGCAAGATACCTGTTTTGGTCCGATTCGTAAATCTAATATGGCCACCAGGCGGCCATCTTGGAATTCCCCATGCACCTTTTTCATCATGATTTCTCAGGAAGTACTGCACGAATCTTTCTCAAATTTGGTACATAGGTTCCCCTTGGGGTCTAGTTGTGCAAAATACCTCTTCCAGTCCGATTCGAAAATCCAATATGGCCACCATCCGCTCATCTTGGATTTCCCCATGAAACTTTGTTATCGTGATTTCTCAAGAAGTACTTCATTACAACACATATAAGGGAAGTGGGAAGAGGTGCCGACATACTGACTGCGTCACATGACTTCACAGAATAGTCTCCTGGTTAACCTATTCTAAAGCACATACCAAGAATCTAACGATTCGTGATATGTGTTGTATCTCCGGTACGCTTTTATTGTACCTGCTCATGTGGCAACTTGGACCTTTCTGAAATTTGGTACACAGGTCCCACATGGGGCCTAGTTGTGCAAGATACCTGTTTTGGTCCGATTCGAAAATCCAAGTTACGCTTCAAATTAATACGGTATTCCCGAGTGACATTGTATCACAAGAGTCGCCGGATCAAACGGTGGGGCATATTCTATATATTGACTATAGAGAATATCCATACCTTCACCTTCCATATCAAGGAGTTCAAATCATTCGGAATTAAAATGTATTTCTTCAACTTTTAAATCAGTTTTCTTTAGTACATGCAGTTGCAAGTGAACTGCTCCACCGTTTCGTCTGCCGACAGGTCGGCTACATGAAGGGACGTCACTCTTGTGTCACAACTTCACAACTCGACCACTGTAGACTACTGCGTGTCTCGATCCAAGGGAGATAATCAGGATTCAGACACTTTCAAAGTTTCAACATTACTGTGTGGATCCCTTCAGTATTAAGTATTGTACCATCTTACTATTTTCGAGCATGGTATCTTAAAAGAGATATCTCAAACTAGCCCAGTAAACAGAACAGAATTAGCATTCGTTCCTAATTATAAAATCTTAAATATGTTTCATAGCTCATGCCAAAGTGTCAAAGAGATTTGTCTTCGCTTCCAGTACCCAATGATGACACGTGCAAACAAAAAAATACTACAAAACGAAGACGAAGGATCCTCCGGACATTCACTTTCAGACTAAAT
Source organism: Hanleya hanleyi (assembly GCA_036873755.1). Taxonomy (NCBI): domain Eukaryota; kingdom Metazoa; phylum Mollusca; class Polyplacophora; order Lepidopleurida; family Hanleyidae; genus Hanleya; species Hanleya hanleyi. The sequence goes on from JAVTVY010031358.1 coordinate 117,177, forward strand.
TTGCTCTTTTACTATAACAGCTGACATAAGTACAGTTTCTAGAAATCTTGAAACTCCTGAAACTTGGAAAGATGATATCTTGGTGTTTTCCAGTGTCCCTGTTTCGATCAGATGCGAAATTCTGTAAACAAAATTACAAATCAATCGTTTGTTCTTAGTAACAATGGACAAAAAGATCCTCTTGTCATTACATGTACAAGTAGGCTTACTCAAGAGTATTATTGGCCATAAATTCTTCTGTCATTAATCCATGATATGGTAAAGAGTTAATTACCAACAGCTTGATCAAGTGTCATATCCGAATCCTCTAACCAGCCCTCTTCCATAAAGAATTAGAGCATTTCCATAAAGTGGATGCTCTTATGTTTTCATGAGAAACGGCTCCGCCGGATCCGCCGCCGCCGCCGCGACTTAAAACGTGAATATCTCTGAAACCGTTAAATATTTTCGGGTCAGACTTTGTGTGCTATCTCCTTAGGCCTGGAAGATTTGTCTGGTTATGTTTCGATACCCGCTGCTCACCACTAGGTGGCGTTGTAGTCAGAGCATAGGTAAACTTTTCTCTGACGATTTCGTCTGAACGGCTTGTTTGATTTCTTTGAAATTTTATTACAATGGACTTGAAGGATAGTCAATGGGCTTTAAAGATTTTGGTGTAGCTGGCATAACTATAAATGCAAGTTTTTTGCGTTTCAAAAAAAGTTTTTCGTGAAATGAAAATTTACCAATTCACTTGGAGAAATATTTAAAAACTGTTCTATTGCAACTGTTGATTGCCAAGCATAAATATAGGATTGCCGACATGATAATTCCCTTTCGGTGCGAATTAATTTACCATTTAAATGAAAAATCTCATTTATCTGACTTAACATCAAAACCTCCATAACCATTATCACGATTAAAGTTTTTTCCATTGAACTCTTATGTCTCATCTCCCTAGGACTTTAGATCTCACCCGCTTGTTTTTCGTGGCATTTGGTCGTCACTAGGTGGCGCTATATTAAAGGATTTCCGAAATGTTAAAAAACACGAGAATCGTGCATATGCGTATAAATGATTTGCCAATAGTCTAG